>VDFB02297863.1:0-37759 GCA_007258455.2 Sequoia sempervirens
AGAGAGCTGAAAGAAATTAATTACAATACAGTCACAACAATTGAATGGCTAAAGAAACCATTTGTATGCCAGCCGTTTAACCTTTCTTTCTTGGCCATAATGGAATGAAGATGGCCTATCATGAATGACTTGGTGTTGCAGAATGATGTGGATTTCTGGACAGAAGAATGCTTTGCCATGTAGTTCTGTTTGGTGAAGCCTGACATGTTTTCTGGAAGAGTTGCAGCACATTTAGCAGCGGCACAATGAGAATTTCAAAGTTTCCATTCATAGAGTTGTGAAAGAGGTGAAATTGGTTGATGTTAGCCAAGCAGACTCAATATTCACAGGAGCTGCAAGAAATGCTGATATGAACAATGAAGTCATCAATTTTGCAAGAGCTCTGAGCTTCAGTGAAATGAGCTGGGAAATTTGAAGCTGAAAATGTATGACATGCAAATTCCAAGGCTGTGAATTTTGTGAGGTTGGTCGCAGTATTTATGAAAAATATCCGTGAAGCCTAAAATTTAATTGCAAGACGACACTTTTCTTTATTAAACATTTTCCCTTTCTTGAAAATGAAATGTCCATGTTGTGTGGGTGGACAAAGGTGGAAACTTAACTTGGAGCTACAAAAATGTGTACCACTTTGCCTGATATACATGTTGCCCCTCCTTCGAATAACTGATGAGTGTTATGTTAGGTATTAGATGTGTCGATGATTTCATCATGTTCTATGGGAGTTAGATGTGGTGAATCCAAATCTTCTAGATGCAAACTGCTAAAGGCTCAAGAAAAGATAGGGTGTGTAGCTTGAGAAGCTCAACATTGATGTAATGTCCCCTTCTCAGACCTAATCAGTTCGAAGACAGTTAGCTTATTTATTGAGTCCCTGTGGGCTAATTGGTAAGGCAAAGGAACTCCAAATATCTTGGAGGACGCAGTTTCGGAGTTGCAAGGTTTCTTTTGTTGGCAATGAGCTCTGTGGGAAATACTAATCTAAATGGCACTCTCTGAAGTGTTTTCCGACTTTTGGGGTGTTCTCCAAACTTCTTGGAGAGCACATCTATTTATAGTAAGTCACCTAATTGGCTTATTTTATTCACCTATTGCCTCAATATTATATCAGCATGGTCAAATTTGGATTCCGATGTGTTTCTGTTGATATTATGCTTCAGTTTGCTTCTCGTATTTGGAAATTTGTTAGTGTCAGTGCATTGGATCTCAAGGAAATTCTGGAGGTTTGGCCCTTTTTGGGAATGGCCTTGGCTTGCGTTCTGCTATCTTGAATGGGGCAGGCTCTTGCGGCTAAGTTATATTGGCGATGGTGCTCTAGCCAAGATCAACTTTGGGCCTGTATCCTCACCCATAAGTATCTTAAGGATGTTAATGTGTTTGATGTTCCTCGATTTCCTTTGGCTAGAAGGGGTTCTATGATCTGGAATACTCTGAAGCTTGGGGCTCAGTTGGTTAAGAAGGGTCTTTTCTGGATATGTCATTCAAGATCACAAGCTCTTTTTTGGCTCGACTTGTGGGATGGTCATCCTTCTATCCTTTCTACTCATCCTCACCTGCAATCCCTTTGTGATATTTTTACCGCTGATGGTTGGGTCACTGTTGATCATTATAAGATTGCTCATGATTGTGGCCTGGTTGTTTGGTATCGCTGGAAACGTCCTTTTGAATGGCCTCCTAGAGGTTCGGCGGAGGAAAGGCTGAGTTAGCCCAGATTCTTGAGTCTCGAGAATGCACTACCTTGGCTAGGAATGATGTGCTGGCTTGGGCTAGTAGTGATGTGTCTGGGAAGTTTTCTATCTCTGCTGGGTATGGTGAGCTGGTGCGGCAGACTTTTGGGGACATTCAGGAATCCTGGTCGAAGCACGTTTGGTACAAGTTCTCTTGGCCCAAATGCAATTTTTTCTTATAGTTGGTGGTCCACAATCGGTGTCTTACCTAGGATAATTTATGCAAGCGTGGTTTTCAGGGCCCCTCACTATGCCTGTTATGTCGTGCTAGTGAAGAGAGTGTCTCTCATCTCTTCTTCCAATGCACCTTTTCCAGACATATCTGGCATTTGTGGTGGGAGGTGTGGAATCAAACTTGTTGGCATGCCACATCTCTGGCTGAGTTCTTTGATCGGTGGGGCAAGGCCCCAGTCAAAACCTCTTTTCTTCAGGTTGCTTGGACTCTTGGCCCTTCCTTTATTCTTTGGCATATTTGGTTGGAGAGGAATCGACGGATCTTTCAAGACAAGTTGTTGGTGGCCCAGCATTTGTGGTGGAAGATTCTCCACTCGTTGGGGGAAACTGTTTCAACAAAGTGTGACCTTTCGAAGGCTATGGATCCTATTGACGCTAGTTGCTACACCCGTCTCCATCTTCCTCCTTCGCACAGCCAGCTCATGAGAAAGAGATGCAGACACCCTCTCCCGAAGATCAACAAGGTGGGGAGGTGGAGCCCTCCTCCGCAAGGCAGTTTGAAAATCAACACGGATGGGTCTTCGAGAGGCAACCCTGGTCCTGCTGGCATTGGTGGAGTGGGCAGAGATAGCATGGGGACTGTTCAATTCATTTTTTCTATTTTTAAAGGTCATCATACCAATAATTTGATGGAGGCTTTAGCTATTTTGCATGCTATGGAGCGTGCTTGTGCTCTTGGTTGGAGACGTTTGATCTGTGAGTCAAACTCACAGGTGGTCGTGCATATGTTGACTCGGCAGTATTCTAAGGATGTTAGTTGGAGATTGGTGTTGGTGGTCAATCAGATTCTTCATTTGTGTAACTCTTTGGAGTCATATCCCTAGGGAGTGGAATGGTGTTGCGGATTGTCTGGCTAGATGGGTTTCTGATCAAATGCAAAACTGGAATATTAGAGAGAAGCATCAATTACCTGTAGATTTGTCTCATCAGTTGGATCGCTTAGTGGATCTTGATAGGGCTGTTTGATGCCCTTGCTTTGTATTTTTTCTGAGTTGAATAAATTTTTACCCCTCCTTTACTTCCTAATGTTGAGAGATAACTAAAGGACAACTTAGTGTAATAGCTCACTGGAAGGTGATTACATGTTGCACATAATAAATTATTTAATTTAAAGCAAAAAGTGTTTTTTCAACAAAAAAAACAGCGAAAAAGCAAAAATGATTTTATTTGAAAAGGCAGAGAAAAAGAAAAAAACGCTTTTCGAAAAAGCAACAAAAAAAGCTATAAAATGAGGTATTGGGGGCTCATTTGGATATATTGAAGAATGGTAATGTTATGTTGCCGAAACGGCTTCGGTTCTCTTCAATCTTTGAGGACGAAATCCCTCATAGATCTAGTTTCCGAATTGCAAGATATTCCCTAGCTAAATTGTGGTGTGATTCCAGCTAAGAGTCAGTAGTCACCATTGGAGCTGCTTTGAAGTTTCAGTTTTGGTTTTTCAATATGAATATTTTGATGATGTGATAATTCATTTAGAGCTGTTTGGAAACATGGTTATAGCTTGCATTCATTTTAGGTGCGGGTGGGAGTGATTTTGTGGAGTTTTTTTAGTTTATACCTCGCTGTCCAGACTGTAACAGAAGGGTTTCAGACCTGCACCAGCCATCTATTTGCCAATCTTTAAGGTATATTTGTTAATTCCATGATGGGTGGTTAGTTCTTTGATGTTTTGATACACATGGGGATGTTCTATCAATTTCTTTCATGACCATACTTGTACTAGAAGATGGATATCTTGAATTTAGAAGTTTTCAACTGAGCTAACATTGTAACACTGAGTGGTAGTACCACCAGTGAACTGCTCTTGATATTTTGATGTTACTTACCCCACTGAATAAGTGGCTTATTGGTTCTCACTCACTGCTGAAAAGCAAAAGAGTAGTTCTATCTTATTGTATTCACTCACTGTTGAAAAGTGGGAGAGTTGCTCGTTCTTGTTGTATTCGCTCACCACTAAAAAGTGGAAGAGTTGGCTTTAGATGCTTTCCCACTAAAAAGTGGAAGTGCTAAGCTAACCCCACTGGATAAGTGGATTACTTTCAGCTCCTCCATTTCAAGTATTATTGTAATTCCGTACACCGTATGCTCTCACCTCGCCCACACTAGGAACTTGGTGATCAGAAAGTGGAAAGGAAAGTTGTTTAGCAATTTCCATTCTGTTGAGCTAACAAGTTTTCAAAAAAAAATAATAAGAATGTCATCAGTAGTCCTACTTGTAGTGTATGGACAAAAGGCAATGGTTTGAGTTTGCAGTGAGTGCCTTGTAATCACTCTTGCAGTTGCATCCAAACTTTGTCACCAATCTGAAATGTATGTGGAGTTCAATGAGAATCATGACAGTCTGTGTACTTCTGTTGATGGCAAGAAGGATTTGTCAAACCTGATGATTCACATGCTGACTGTGCTTATGATTTTTCTTTTTCTTTATCAAATTCCTTTGCTTGTGCACTAGTCTTGGAAGTTGTGGAAGTGTGACGAAGGCTAGAACCCACAACATGTATGAAATGGGCCATGCACAATGGCTTTTTCTTATGTGGGCATGTTGAATGTATGGTGGTTTGCCATCCCATGTGCAAGGGAGAGAACTATTATAACTTATACATTCACAGGAATTGGAAAGATGTGCCATTCACCACTTCAGTTTGTCAATTGATCTGAGCATAGATCATTGTAAATTTATCTAGATATGTATCAAGCATGTCCCAAAGAGCATCCAGAAATGATTAACCTGCCTTGGATCTTGATCAGATAGAATAGAGTGAGCAATCCCAAAATATGTTGGAAGAAAAATTTTGCAGTGTCAAGAGCATTGGTTCATTTTTTGTATGCTATCATGATTGTCACCTTCGAGAAGTGATCAACTACAACGAACACATAATCATACTAGTGTCTGGCCATCAACAGGCCAAATAAGAAATCCATGCTAATAGATACCCATGGTTTGGACAATTAGAAGATTTATTTACAATCCCAATTTAAGGTTTGCTGGCTTGACCATACTGCAAGGAACACAAGACTTACTGTCATTGCGCATACGTGACCAAAAGAATGCTATTTGGGTGTTGCTGGTGTCTTGGTGACTCCAAAGTGGCCAGCTGATTTAAAGTAGTGTGCCTTCTAGATGAGCTTTATACGAGGTGTGCTCGAGGGAGCACACAAATGTCTAAGCTATTAGAGACACCTGTCCTTCAGATAGAGTTCCTTCACCTATGTCCTTTGGAAAGTGGGGCATAATAGGTGGTTGTGAAAACTGAGTTTGTAGAGCATTGCAAAATACAATCCACTATGTTGTGGCCTCAAGCATCAAGCATTGTGAGAATAGAAATTGAGTAAAATTTTATTTTTAACAACTCTATAAAATTTTCTCATTTCACAATAGGCAGGACTTTCCTCATTTGCAAGGAGGTTGCATATGCTTCATACCAAGTTAAAGCATGTCCAATTAGCTTCAAGCAAGCAAAAGAAATTTTCTAAGATGAACTGAAATTATGTAGACTAAAATATACCTCCATTTGAGAGACCTATTGATCCAATTTTTCTGCATTCACTTCATCAAATCGTAGAATCTCGATATTTGCCTCCTCTTTGAATGGAAGTGAGTTGTTATTATTTGAGGTCTCAACATGCTCATACTTAACCTTGGGTTGCTCTTCTATCTTTGGAGCCTCTCGAATGCCCAATTTCTGAGGTATGGCCATTAGCCTTTAAACGATTCCATTTTCCCCATATGATGGGAAATCATAGCAACATCTACCTTTAATTTCCTAAAGCTCTCTTCTAGCCTCATCCATTTCTCTTTCACCCTCATCTGCTATCCTCCTCTGTGCTTGATTCAACCTCCAGATTCCAATTTCAGGCTCAAATTCTCTCAAATGTCCACTACCACTAGACCGTGTGGTGGACATACTACTAAAATCCCTCCATGATTGTGATATTAAACAACTTGCGAGTATTTCAAACCCACTCTGATACCAATCTAATCAGTAAATTGCCTCAGATACTATAACACCTGCTACTCAAAACAAACTTAATTTGGGAAAATAATGAATACAGTCTCTAATTCCACTGGACAGTAATAAATATGCAAGTAGACACCATACCAAAACAAAGTGAAGCATGTAAATGAAGCATCACACAGATGGCAATGACTAAACACAGAGATGCTCTAGAGAAACCCATTAAGAGGAAAAAACTCCAGTTTGGATAGGTAAAACTTCTCCAACTACACTATGACCAGTCAAGTACATTCAATAAGGATAAATGTTGGTCTGAATATGGCCAATACAACTCTTCAACAAGTGAAAAGGCTCAATCCATCCGTCCTTGAGCTGCTCTACATCATACCCTACTCCAACAATGGCTGAAAGATATATAAACCACAAAAAAGAAAGGAAAAATAAGAGTGCCGACCCCTGAACCATCTTGCAAAAATCCTTCAATAGATGTTGGTCCCCTCCAAGAAATAAGAGAGAATGAAAACCATAACTCCCAGGAGAAGGTTAGCAATCAGTCATAACTCAAAGAGATGGAGAGCCCAACAATAATGACAGTTTGATGCCCTAGCGCTGCCCAAAACAAGAAAAGCAATAAACATTCCCCTTGGTAAAGTCAAACAACTGCCTAAAAGGGACAAAACTGGCCTCATTATACTCCTGTGCCCTGAAATTACCTCCAGCGCATTATCAACACCAAAACTACCCTACAACAAGCAAGAACATGATAAATTGTTTGTCTCTGCAAATCTCATAGAGATGTATTGGATCACCACCAAGACACCTGTAGAACCTTTCCTTCACTCATAAACTCATTGCATATTCATTTTGGCACAAATACATGCCTGAACAAAGGTTATTGCACAACCAAGAGAAAATCTTATGTAGCAACTAAATTCCACTTGCACAGACCTTGTCCTTATGGAAAAATATGCCTTGATTGTACTCCTTGACTGAAGTGGAGAGAAACAAATCTCTCAATTGTCACTAAGACCCAATTTTTGGATCATTGATCTAGACTACAACTTGAGTATATTCTTGGATAGCCTTGCGAAGAAATAACTAACATATTTTAGAGTCTAGACAGAAATTGACAACAATATGAAATCTTTGAATATAATAAAATTATTGTGTGTCTAGACTTTTCAATATCATCGCTAATGGGGACCCCCGCCGTTCTGTTTTAGGTTTGTCTCCCAAGAACGGGTGCTTGAGATCACTTGCTAAGACAGTCGGCCTGTCAAGTTACCCGAACCAGAATTCATGCTTGAATTGCCATATGGAAGCCGTGAGGCCCAGAAACAGGATCACTGCGGAATCTCGCCAATTTATTATCTCTCCTATTAGGAAATTTGCTTTTTCGATTTTTCATTTTTAGCATTTTTGGGCCAAACAAGGTTCCCTATTTTTTAGGGTTTGCTTTTTCTATTTCTAGAAAGTTTCTATTTTTGGAAAGTTTCTATATTTAGAAAGGTCCCGAGTTCCAAAAACGCACTCAGAAGTTCCAAAAACTTGATAGAACTCTCAGAAAATCAAAGAGAAAATTTGGAAAAATTATTGAAAAATCTGGAAAAACAATTCAAAAAGCATGAAAAATCAGACCAAAACATTCAAATTCTGGAAAATCAGGTCAAAACCAGTCAGATCTGAAGGTTGAAATCACCAAAAATCAGCTCTTAAAAGATGAGATTCATGAAATAAATGGCTAAGTCTGAAATTCGCCATGAGGAAGGATGAGGAAATGTCAAGAAGTTGGTGAAGTCCGCCCGGCAGCAAAGGGGAATATTTCAAAGTCCCGCTTCCATGCTCATCCTAGACTTCAAAAGTCCCACATACAGCAAGGAGGCATAAGGTCCAGCATCATTTCAAAGTCTCACCATGCTCATCCTAGATCCTTGAAGCTCCACCATTCACAAGAGAGGAAGTGCCAAAAGGTTGAAAGTCCTCCTCACATGTCCAAAAGGTTTGGAAAAAGTCAAGCCCAGGCATGTAGAGAGGAGAAAAATCAAAAATTACTTACATTGAGGCCCAAAGAAAGACAATTTCGAAAATTTTGCTAGGTGTGAAAGCCTTAAAAAGTGGAGAATCATTTTCAAAGAGGTAAAATGTTGAGAGGCAAATGCAAAAATCCTTCAAAGTCCACTTAGTGTCAGGGACATCCAGGATGCTTGTCCAAGATGCTAAATAAAGTCCGCCATACACTTAAAGGCAAGGCTAGCAAGGACTTAAGAAGTCCGCTATACTTGTCCAAGATGCTAAGAGGTCCGCAGGTGAAGAGAAAAATAATGATTTTGCTAAGTGTTATGCCTATTCAAGGAAAAATTCTGAATATTTGCCATATAGAGGCTAAAGGATGAAAAATGAAGATTTTGGCTAGGAATCATGACATTTTCGAGAGGTTAAGTGCCAAGTTTGGAAGGACACGTGCTAAAGAAGATTGGGATATGGCAAGAAATAAAACGAAGTGTGCCTAACACAAAGGTGGAAAAGAAATTAAATTTGCTTAAGTATGGTTATCTAGAGAAAATGTTGAGAAATTGACAACTTTGGCCGAAGAAAAATGCACGAGGCAAGGAGAATGGAAGGATCGCCCTTGGCCAGAAGGAAGAAGAATTTGTCAAGCGTCAAAGAAATTCGACCGATGAAGACATCCAGACAAGGATTTTGCCTAGAAAAATTCGACTGAGCAAGGAAATATTTGACTTTGGAAGAGGAAAATAGGCTCAGTGTAAAGGAAAATTTCGCCTCGGCAAAGAGAAATAAGGATCTGGCAATAAAATTTTCGACGGAATGGCTTAAGTTTTGGCTTGGCTAGACGAAATTGAGGATAAAATTGGAAAATACACTCTTAGCCGAGAAAAATGAAAGGAAAATCGAGATAGCCATGGGTCCAAAACGAACGGGTTGGAATAAATTAAAATATTTTTAATATTTTAATAATTTATTTTCAACTACTTGGAAATTTAAAAATGCCTTGGACAAAATTAAAAATGCCTTGGACAAAATTAAATTTGCCAGACAAGAATTGGAAGAAAATAAAGTACGCCAGGCAGAGATGAAATCCGACGGGCAAAATTAAATTCGCCATGAATTTAATTAAATATTTAATGTTTTCTTTTAAAAATTCGAAAAAATCAAAGATAAGCATTAAGTGAAAAATTGAATTTTTGAAGATCAGTGAGATTTGCTTGGATAAGCTCGAGACTGATTCTTTTTGAAAAATAAAAGGAAACTTGCCTGTTTGGATGAATGAAAACAAATCGAGATCGAGAAAGAATATGGCAGTTGCTAAAACGAATTCAATCCTTCAGCATTATAATGAGTTTCAGCAACTCATTTTTTCACACACAGCTGAAGAGAAATTTAATCTTTCTCGAAATTATCAGGCAATTGATTGATCAATAAGCAAAGTCGAATTTTCCAGAAGGTGAAATAGTGTTACGCTGAAGAATTTTTCGTAGGAAAAAGAAGAGATTTATTGAAAGCTGAAATTCTTCTATGAAGAGGGGCGCACTTCTTCTTTTAAAAATCAGATTTTTAAATCTGATTTGCAGCCAATAGTTCTTCACTGAGGTTTGATGTTCCGTCAAGTTGATTTGCTATCTCTTTTCTGTCCTTTCATCTTGACGAAGTTCTGACGAAATTCTTAACTTCATCCAAATTATTTTCAGCTTGCTTTTTCGCAACAATTCAATTATTTAACCAGCTGAAAGTAAATTTTTGAATCCAAGGCACGAGATTTAATTATTTAAAAAGTCTTTGTATTAATGTTAATTTTATGACTGCAGGTTGACGACCACGGCAGGTGAATCATCAAAGAAGCTGAAAATGAAGTTTGCCAGCAAGGGAGCTCAGCGAGAGACCAAAGTCATTTCAAAATGGAAGAATGTCGTGGACACCGATCTTGGGCATGTGGACTTTGATGAGTTCAAGAAAAGAGTGTATGGGCAGAAAGGACTTCCCACACCAATAGCCAGACAGATAGTCAGAAACGGGATATTTCAGGCAGCTGGATTCCCACCGGCAATGGATTGTGCAGAACTAATGGTGGAATGTGCTCTCCACTATGACGCTCAAAAGAGACAGATAATCGCACCTGATGGAAGAGTCTTGGCACACTTAGGTGAAGTGGCAATCCAGGAGACCTTCGGCATCCCGGAACATTCACGAACGGTCTATAAGACCAAGGAAGAAGCCAAAAGATTATATGACAGCCAACCAGATTTGTGCGCCACAACAGTCAACAAGGCATGGTTAGACAAGCCTAAGCCTTCAATCAAGAAGTTGCCCAAGAGACCTCGCCAGACAGACTTCAAGGAAGATTTCGGGGATATCATACTGATGCTGAATAGAATAGCTGGTAACCCGCAAGGCGCCTTTTTCGAGAGCTGGATGTACTATTTCATGGACGAGATTACCTCTGGTGTCAAAATTTTCAATTGGTCACGGATGATAAGTGACAACCTTCATGAGCAATTGATCAACCTCGAAGAGACTAAGTCTTTTCATATGAGTTCGTATGTTGTATACCTGTTGGCCAGATCATACAAGTATCCAGGATTGATTTGCAAGGGAAAAATTGGCAACGGGGAGAACGAACTCAGGCCTTACGACTGTTACCCACAGCTCCAATTGAAGGAAAAGTCCCACTTCAGGAGGGTGCATGATGCCTTCCTAATGCATATTACCAGAAAGCTTCAAGGAGGAGTGCATCAGAGGCTGAGCCACGAGGCGAAAAGTCTTATCAGTAAATACGGGTCTTGGTTCATCCAGTTCCCTAAGTTCACATATGTCAGGATCCAGGGATTTACTGGAAATCCCTATAAATTGCCCATCTATCCGACAAATCGGATGATCTTGCTCGAGGTCCTGAGGCAGTTGGAGGAGTATCAGAGCATCCAGAGACCAACTAAGAAGGCATCGGTCACATTCCCATTTTTCATTGGGAACATGTTGGAGTATTGTCCATCAGCACAGGCAGCTGAGAGTGCAAGGTTGGAGATCCAATGGTATCCCTTCACGGCCTACAAGTCCAGGGTCAACTATGACCCACATCATAACATTCGGACAGTGGAAGGGAGAAAGTACAAACACAGGATGGAACTGGAAGATTTCTGGGCAAATGCTGCCGATGAGTATGAAGTCAGACGGAAAATGTGGTCCAGGATGCCACTAGATTTCATGAGGGCAATTGAGTTTTGCCAGGTGCCTGATCAGTTACAAGATGATGGAAACCACGTTCAGCCACTCTTCGAGGAAAGCCGACCTCTTCCTCCAGTGAAATGGTCAGAACCTGAACACGCAGACCTGGCAACCTTAATGAGGCCGGTGACTAAATACTCTCAGTGGTGGGTTGACTATCATGCCCAAGAATTGAGACAGAGAGGAATCACGCTCACATATGATCTACTGAGCGAGTCAGAGTCATATTCTTCTAATGCTGGTGCATCCCATCAGGACTTGGTCGGGATCGGAGAGAAAAGGAAGGAAATAGTCCCAAGTACAGAGCCTGCTTCCAAGAGGCATAAGGGAGAACCATCTCGTTCAGCAGCATCCCGGAATATTGACGAGTTGGTGGCTACTATAGATGAATCCTTGGTAGAGATGCTTGAACCTCCTCCAGTTCAGGAGGAAAATATTGAACCTATTCAGCTAGACGACGAGGAGCCTGCGTCACCTACAGGCACGGAAATCTTAGGTTCAGACAATGATATAGAAGCCCGGAATAACGACTTCGAGGAGGGAATGATTTCCGCTCTCAGGGAAGTTATGGATGTTCCGAATGAAGAAGAGGTTCAGGTAGAGGATGGAGTTGAGCAATCGACCATTCCAGACTGGCTGTTAGAGAGAATGAAGATCCAGGTACCTGCAGAAGCTCAACAAGATGAGGATGATACTGCTGATTTCTTGGCAAGGCTAGAGCAAGTTGCAATCAAGAAGCCTGCTAAGAAATTCTCCACCATTCAAAGGAACGAGACAGGAAGTCGTTCCGTACATATTGCGGTACCCACAGTAGACAAACCACAGGACAAGATCACTCCTCAGGAGTATGCTATAACCACTGTTGATCTCGGCCCAACTTCAAAAGGCCAAGAAGTGGAGGAATTGGATAATTCCGTCTCGACCATCAAGGCGAGACTGGAAAAGGAAGTGGCTAAGAAGAAAGAGTATAAGAAGGAGGTCGAACGTCTTAAGGAATACATACAGCATTTGACCCAACCACTTGATCAGGGTAATGCGATTGTTCCTCCTCTTCTCAATTCATCACAGGAGGTGACCAAGGAAGTCGAGCACGGAATGATAACGGCCAGAGAAGCTCAGGACTGGATGGCAAGCGAAGGTACGGATGCAGCCTTGTTCATGGAGAAGCTGGCACTTGCTTATGGACGAACCTCTTCATTTCTTTCCAGACGGATGGATATGGCAGAGGCATGGGAAGGTATTCCGGATATGCAGGAAAGGCTTATTCCAAGCCTTAGAATCTTGAAGGGCACTCCAAGAGAGGAGTTGGTTGATAAAAGGGTGATTGCTGCAGGGGCAACATATGATTTCAATCACTGGTTTTGGGCAGTAACTATACGTAGAGAAGTTTTGGAGAAGGCAAAAGCAGATGGGCTTGGAATTGAAGAACAGGTTAGGAAAATCCAGGAGAAGATTTACATGACAACTACAGAAGTGTTCGACCGTGAAATCATCCGGGAGAACGACATGCAGTTGGAGAGATTGAAGCATAAAGTTCAAGAAACTTTCTTCTCGACCACTGGACCATTTCTGAGACAAGACTTTGCGAGAGTGGCAAGATTCTCATCCATTCGAAAGGATTTTGAGAAGCAAGAGGCAGATTGGGAAAGTACTTTTGCTAAATGTGTTGAGAAGTTGGACGGACTTGAATTCCGGATCAGCATGCTGCCACCCGTCACAATGGAGGAGGTCATCGCTGTAGTGTCCAGATTCATCGAACACAATGCTGCTCTGAAGGATAAGGACGCCTCTCCTAGATAATAGCTGGAACTGCCACTTTACTAATTGATTTCTAGTTGATGACTCTTGTTATTTTGGGAAACCCTAATTAGGGTTTGGTTGTAATAATCTTGGCCGTTAATCTTGTTTTAATCTCGGCCCTTCATTTCATTTTTGAAGCTCTATATAAACTGATGCTCTCTCACTTTCATTTGTGTGGAGATAGAAAATGAGATTGTTGCATTGAGACTATTTCGAATAATAAAAGCTCTTGTGCATGATTTGCCTTGAATAACTTTTTATTGTCAAATAGTAAGCGAGGTTGCATATCTTCTTCCGCCATAGATTAAAGTTAGAATTAGATTAAGTAGAATTTGCTTTGAAAGTTGGTTAATTGAATGAGAGATTGATCGTATTGATTCAATGGTGAAGTGTAGCTCATACTTTCTTCGAATGGATGATTTGCATTCGATGCGTAAAGTTAGCCTGAGCTCTTAATTGTGGAAACTTAACTTCAGCCTCATTCGAGGTTTGAAAATTATTCTCACAACCCTTGAAGATTGCACCCATTTTGCGTATGTTGTCCTGCAGGAGGCGAAACAAAGTGTGGTTTATTCCCTTCACCGGATCCTTATTGTCTCTTGAGTTCTTAGGCATAGACTAGATTCTCCTACACCCTATCCTTTTGCCATTTTTTGAGATCCATTGAAAGTCCTAATTGAGAGCCTTTAATGATAAATTCCCTAAGTCCTGAACTTGTGAAGATTTTCTTACGTAAGTCCCCTTGTTTATTACTAGCATATCACAACGGCCATTGAGCTTATCCACACGTCGAGACCCGACTAAAGAAACCTTGGAATCGCCATATGATCTTCTCGCAATCTTAGCATACGCGGTGGTTTTTCAAGAGAGGATAGAGTGTCTCTGGACATTTTATTCTGTGTGTTCGGTGGATGATAAACCGTACACCAACACTACCTTTCATCAACCAAATGACCTTCTAGCAAGCTGGTTGCAAACTGATTTTTAACATAATCAGCAGCAATTAACTCCTTCCAATCTGCTAATAACTCACAAAGTGACTGCAAATGAGGCCTTCTTGAAAGAGCATCAGCCACTATGTTATTTTTCCCTTTGACATATTCAATGTCAAAGTCATATGCTTGGAGCTTACTTACCCACTTCTTCCGCCTTTCATTCAAATCCTTTTGGCGCATAAAATGTTTAAGACTATTGTGGTCAGTCTTAACAACAAATTTACTTCCCACCAAGTATTGACGGAATTTAGACAAAGCATGCATGATAGCAAGCATCTCTTTGTCATAAATGGAGTAAGTTTTTTCTGCTCCTCTCAACTTCCGGCTTTCGAAGACAATGGGATGTTTGTCTTGCATTAGCACAGCTCCAACACCTTCACCTGAAGCATCACACTGTAATTCAAAAGATTTTGTAAAATCCGGAAGAGCCAACACTGGACATGTACTCATGATTTGCTTAAACTTATCAAAAACTTCTTGTGCCTTCTTAGTCCAAAGAAAACCTCCTTTCTTTGTAAGATCTGTGAGAGGTGCTGCTTGATGAGAATATCCTTTCACAAATCTTCTATAGAATCCACATAACCCTAAAAATCCTCTCAAATGAGAAATATTCTTTGGAGTTGGCTAATCAAGAATGGCTCTTATCTTTTCAGGATCAACTTTCACACCCTTTGAACTGATAATGTGGCTAAGATATAAGAGTTCTGTCATCCCGAACTCACACTTTGATTCTTTGGCGAACAAACATTCCGCCTCTAAAATACTAAGCACTTCTTCCAAATGCTTAAGGTGCTCTTCCCATGACTTACTGAAAATGAGAATGTCGTCGAAGAAGATGAGCACAAACTTCCTCAACTGCTGTCTAAAAATCTTGTTCATACAAGATTGGAATGTAGCTAGAGCATTTGTCAAACCAAAAGGCATGACAAGAAATTCAAAATGCCCAAAATGGCATCTAAACGCTGTCTTCTCTATATCCGCCTCCCTCATTCTGATTTGATGATAGCCTGAACGAAGATCAATCTTCGAGAAGAACATAGCCCCATGGAGCTCATCAATAAGCTCATCAATCCTAGGGATTGGATATCTATTCTTGATGGTCTTCTAATTTAATGCGCGTTAGTCAACACACATACGCATTGTGCCATCTTTCTTTTTGACCAGCACCACTGCAAAAGCAAAAGGACTCTTGCTTGGTCTAATGAAACCACTCTCCAAAAGCTCCTTGATGGCTTTTTCAATCTCATCTTTCTGCTTCTTTGGATAACGGTAAGGTGTAGTCATGACAGGCTTTGCTTCTTCTTCTAACTCAATTACATGCTCGGAACCTCTCTCAGGAGGTCTTCCAGGAGGTAGGCTTCCAAAGACTTTGCTCTTTTTTGAAAGTAAGGCTTGAATATCAGGGTGATATTGCCTTTTCTCCTCCACCGGATCAGCTGGTAGAACCAAACATTCAGCAGCCCATTCAACCTGATCGTGACGGATCAGCCTTTCCATCCTCTTCAAAGACACAATTTGAGGGCCCCCATTTGACATCCCTCTTAGAACAACCTTCCTTCCATTAGACTAAAATTTAAGCTCCATAGTTTGCAAATTCAATGTGATCTCACCAAGAGATCGCAGCCATTGTATGCCCAACACAACATCAATGTCTCCAATTCCCACCACATAAAAATCATCTTTAATCTCGTGATTGCCTAATTGCATAGAGAGGTTAGGAATCTTCCTCGTGCAAGACATAGTAAAACCATCTGCAACCATTACCTTGAAACCATCAAATTCCTCAGTCTTCAAACCTTTTCTAGCAACTAATCCTTCATCAATAAAATTGTGGGTTGCTCCGGTATCAATTAGAGCAACTATCCTTTGTGAATTCACAACTCCATGAACCCGAAAGGACTCATTTTTTGAAAACTTGATAGTTGTGCAAAAGCACTACCATCTCCCACCTCATCGGACTTCTCTTCTGGATCTTCTTCACCTTCACTACCCGCTGATTCGTATTGCTGATCAGACGAATCAGATTCTGATCCATAATCAGAATAGCCCTCCATTCGATTTGCTTTGCCTCTTCCATAGCAACGGTGACCCTTGACCCAAGGTTTATGGCAAGTGTAACAAACTCCATCTTTTCTAAGTTGTTCTTTGAGCTCTTCTGACAACCTTGGTGGAAACTTCTTGGGCAAATTTGAAGAATGTTTTTTATCTTTCTTATGGTTGAATGGTTTTGAATGAAACTTAGGCCTTGGGGCTGCCAACTCCATGCTCCTAGCTTTCTTGATAGCTTCATCTAATGTTGGAGGATCAAACGCTTTGACCCAACCCTTCAAAGGCTCCATTAAACCTTCAGCAAAAAGAACCACAAGTCTTCTTTCAGTAATGTTGGTCACCATTACTGACAACCTCTGAAAATCAGCCACATAGTTTTCTAAAGATCCTTGCTGTTTCAATTGTGCCAATTCTCTAAATCTCAATTCTGGATCCTTAGTATCAAATCTCTCGATCAGCTTGTTGGTAAACTCATCATATGTACGAATGAGGTTATGGCCAAGAGTGACCAACCCATGAGTCCACCATTCGTGAGCTATCCCATCCAAGTGCAAAGTAGCAAACTTTATCGCATCTCCTTCTGGCATGGGTCTGAGAGAGATATAATTATCTAGTTTTTGCACCCAAGATTTGGCTGTGCACTTAGTACTACCATCAAAATGCTCCATAGTAATCTTTCCCAATGCTTGGTAGAAATCATTTTTAAGTGCCATAGGAGGACGTTGCTCATTCCTTCCTCCATTTCTCCGACTCCTTTGATTCATGAATTGATCAAAGGTCCAAGCATCTCTCAAATCGAGAGGTAAAGAAGCATACTCCATGTAAGCTTGACGTGCATCATCAGCAAAGGTTGGTGCAGCTTCAACCGGTTGTTGCTCTTCCACAGTCGTAAAGACGGGAAAAAGGGGTCTAGAGGATGACCCACTAGGAATTGCAGCATGTTGACCCACAACTCTGTTTCTGGTATTCACCTCAGGACTGCCATTATTGTTATTCCCATTAACTCCACTGCTTTCTCCAGTTGAGTTATTTTGGGGCTGAATGATATTCTAAGCTTGCTTGCCGGTCCAACTTGGATAATAAACGGGACATCATGTCTATCATCCCATCAAACTTCTTCTCAACTCTGTCCCTCTCTTCATTTGCTTGCCTAACACTATCTGACATTATTTCAACTGTGTTCAACTTCTTCCACTGACTTTTCTGAACCTTCCACTGTTTTGCCAAGATCTCTTAAGACTCCTGAGAAAGTCTCTGCCTCTGGAACAGACAGAAACTGATGCGGAATTCTAGCCTGACTTCTGGTGTATGGCCTAGTGTCTCTTTCACTCATCAAATAACCAACTGCAAACTGCCACAGGATGGCAGGGTCTTCTGCTCTGATACCACTGAAATATGCTAACCAATTTTTTCGATGAATTAACACAACATAACCAGCACTTAGCCAACTTGATTAGCGTTAGCTCCAAATAGAAAACCAAACTTGAAATGAACTCACACCAAGAATACACACTCAATCCCAATGAGGGATAGGTGTTGTCATATGGCGGAGGAGCTAAATGAAAGTACTTGAAAGAAACTACTCAACGTCAAGAATGTGCACTCAAGATCCCACTGAGGGCAAGGTGCTAACATATGACGGAGTGTTAAATTGAAAGCTAGAAATTGATAGGCGGATAACCAGCCATGAGTTATTACAAACTAATTCATCCGCTGAGGCGGGCATCCACAGAATTGTGGGGATTCTGTGATGTCCCCTTAATTTTAAGGCTCCCTTAATAATTAATTAAATATTTAATTTGTCTTTATTTATTAAAAAAGGCATTTTAATTATTTATTTAATTAATAAATTAGTTTTATAAGACATGAATATCAAAAACTATAGTTTATAAAGCTAATAAAATAATTCAGTTAAAAAAACTGAATGTGGCGGACTTTAATTGTGCCGGGAAGCTTATATCATGGGGATCACGGAAGTATGTTTGGATTTTGACATTAAGCATCGTTCTGGGAACGACCATTCTCAGAAGAAGGTAGCCATGCTCGGACGGAAACTTGGGTGTGGTTTAAATTGCAGTTTAATAAGTGTATACTTTCCATCAATATGGAGGCTTGAGATTAAGACGGCATTATATATGTGTACACTATTTCTGGATGAATACGATAATACACAGGAGTCACATGAGGTTTAGATGGTTGTCTGAAGTCGAAATTGGGTGTGGCGATTCATGTTTTGCGCTGGGAAGAATCTCATACTTGGTCATTCGAGAAAACAGAGGAAGAGCACGGGAATATTGATGGAGATGTGGTCGGATATGAGAAACAGGGGAATGTTGGTGGAGACATTGCTGAGTATGGAAAGCACGAGAATAAAGTTTAATGCTCGGTATTACTAACTCATCGAACATCATTTGTGCGGGAGCTTTCCGGCAACTTCTTTTATCAATTTATCAGTGCGTTCCTACTATGCTGGCGTCTCTAATTCATCGAGGAGATATTGACGGATCCTATGTCACCGTTATATGTGTGGAGTCTTGTTCAATAAACTGGCGGAAGGCATACTGGGCGTTCCTCATGTGAAGTTTATACCAGGCACGACCCCCAGCAGTAGAGCGTCATTCTCACAATACGGGAGTGCTCACGGTCGGGAGTGATTCATTCGCATTTTCTATGTATCTTCTATATGGTCAGGAATATTACATCGCATCTTCACGGGAATACATATGCTTTGATACTGTTATGTTCCAGCTATCTTTCCGATATTCACTGTCCTCGTATTGAATTGGTCCGCCAAGGAAGTCTGAAGTCAGTCACATTCTCTTATGATGAAGTCGTATCAAGGTGGGTTATCATATTATCTGCCATTTCTATATCCTTGACGAAGACTCTGTTGTTACAGAATACTATCCAGGGCGTTGTGGCAGAAGTTAATATATCATCTCTATGTGTTGAATATTATATGCAATCAAACACCTGTATTTGCTCAAACTATTGCCTCAGTTGCAAGTAATCTGAAGGTGGTCAGAATGCTCTCTGTATTCACTGCGTATTGCCAGGTGCATGACTCATCTCTGTTATCTACATGAAGGATGAATAATATATATTGCTTCCATTTCTCGAAAATGTGTAATCTGTTCAGACAATTAGAAGAAATATATGATTTGCAACATAATTCCCTTCCAACTGAGTACTTGAATGCTCTGTTGTTATTCTGTTAGATTGTTTGTATTGAAGCATAACATTGGAATAGTATTGAATTCTGGTTATGTTAATAAACGCCAATTCCAAGAAATACTGGGACTATATCTTTCTGAGTCTTAATATGAATGCATCATCAGAAATTAAACCCAAGGGGTTTATCACTGTTTGATGAGAACTTTAATGTTCTGTCTGGATTGAAAATCCAACTGTTGGTTTCTGAATTTCATCAGTCTGGAGGTATTATATTTTACTCTGCATATGCAAGGAGTTTAGTTATTTCAGACCTGATGTTTCAAATAGTTTGGCAAATAACATTGTCAAACTAGGGCAATCGTTTTTAAACATCGATAATCTTGGCCGTGAGGTCGGAACATCACGAGATTCACCACTATGAAGTGGGTATAAAAATGTTACAATCAAATTATCCTCACTGGCGGTAAACCATCCAGGGGTACTTATGTGAGAAGAAGAAGAATGAGTTGCAGCAATTAAAACTGGAACAGTACTACTGTTTGCAGTTTGTACAAATAAGAATTAAGCTGCAAATTACATAAAAATTACAATAATCTTCAAACACATGAGTCATAGATGATTTCTTACAATTATTTAACTCACTAACTGCTGATAATGAATCAAAAATCAGAACTTTCAAAGTCTGATACAGAAAACTGTAAACTGGAAATGTCAATCTGTAACTATGAAAATTAATGAAATGTTCATAACTCACTTAATTCACCTCCGAATCGAATTCCGTCTTTTGCTGTGTCTTCTTAGAAGGTAGGCGAACATATTCTGATCATCAAACAGCAACCAAACAGCAGCTATATTTCTGGCACAATTCCCAAAGCTTCCATGAATGGTACGGCCCTCTTCAAGGGCGATTTTGGCATAAAATATCAGAATCTTCAAATTTAAATCTCAAACTTTGCAAGAGGGGGCGCCTTGGCTTAGCAAACACTCAGCAAAAATACCCATAATCATAATAAATTTATTCTAAGAGATGCATTCGAATTTTCACTTTCAGCTGTGTATGAATCAGCAACTCAAAAACTGGAATTATCTTCAAAACTTCTTCAGTTGAGCACAATCTGCTAGTCTGGATGAGAAGCAGCGAATTCCAACTAGATGTTGTATTTCAAACATGAAATTGGATAATTGGCTAGGAGGTAGCATCCTCGAAGCAAGATTTCATTTGTCATTCTGACAGCATAACAGTATGATAACATGAATGGATACCAATGCTGGAATAAAGCCTTCATTTTATAGAAGAGTAGAAGACTCTTCAATCCCTCAAGAAAAGACGCCAACAGTCACAGAGACTCTTCAAATTTCCAAAAAAACCATTCAGCTTCTCAAAAAGGCGTCCACTTTACAAGGCAATATAAAAATCTTTATTTTAAAATATTAACTCCTTCAAAAAGGCATCCACTTTATTTCTCAAAAATTAAATCACCTTTATGAAAGCATACCCCTTCCAAGTCCCCCTTTTAAACACAACTTAAGTTGTCTTACTAGGCCAAGGGGTCAACTGCAATTTAAAACCTTAACGCCTTTATTCAACATAAAAATGCCTTAAGAGGTCAAACATGAATTGCAAATAATTGCTCCAACTGGAAATGAAGTACTGAAAGATGACAAACTCCATACTGCTTAAAATAGAATTTACTATAAATAGTAAACTCTCAGACAATGCCAAGGAACCTCAGAACTGGAAACCCTAATTTTACCTCACACACGCCTACAGGCTTCCGGAATAGGCTAATGAGTGTCAGAACAAATTACTGATGAGAAGGGGACATTACACTCTCGGCCACGTGAGAAACTTCAACTCATCCTTCAGCATTCCACACAGCTGAGTTTCCTTCAGGTTCTTTCTTGTACACCTTTGGCCTAGGAGTTTTTGGCTCAAATCCTTCAATCACAAATTCTTCTTGAATAAAAAATCTTTCAATGCCTCAAATGTTAGTCTTGTAGGTTTCTAACAAGTATTAAGATTCCATCTCCCATTCTTCTTCATCAACTAGTTGATGTATTGGCTTTTGTACTTGATCAAAAAGATCAACCCACATTTCATCAGGTAGTGGTAAGTGCCTTGTTATTTCTTCCCACTCTCCCTCCATATGTTTTCTTGTAGTGGAAGCTTTTTTTTGTTTTTCTAACTTCAGCTCCGACTTCAACTTCTTTCTCAAGATGGGCTCTGAATTTGAACTTGTATGGTTGGGGTCCCTTCAACTACTTCTCGTAGTCTTCTACATTCTCAAGATCACCTAATCTCTTGGTCTTGACCCAATTGTGGTCTCTTCCCATCGTTATTGGGATCTAAGGGCAAGAATCTCTCAAATCTAACCCATTTTATTTTAAGGAAACAACACCAAATGTTTACTACTCTATGTGATAAAGCTTATACTTGGAAAAAAGAAGAAATAACAATGCATACAAGACAAACAAGTAAAATATATATTTATTCATGCATGGAATTATTACAGAAGTAGACCAGAGATAGTCGATCAAGTATTAGACTTGATCATACTTTCTTCCTTGAAAATACAATATATATTCAAAGAACCCAATGCTTTCCAAGAAGAACACAACTATCGATCAACCAACTCTTATAACTAGCTGAAGCTGACAAACAATTAATAAATAGTCAGATAAACTATATTATTGAAACATAATAATAGGCATTGAACATTAACTACACAATTCTACCACCTAGAATTTCATTTTATTATATCCTATAAATGTTTCCCATAACAATTCTTTTTGGAGCCCTGCTATATTTTTTCTATGTTAAAATGACTAGTGGAAAGTTTGGCACAAATCAGCAGTAGGAAAGACCTCGTATGGAAGCATGGGAAGATGGATGATGCGAAGGGAAAGGTCTGTTGTAATTTCTTCCAAATTCTTATGACGAGGAATTAATGAGTTAAAATACCACCTTGCTCAAAACTGGACATGAAATGGGGGTGTGTAATAAACACCCTGAAGAATTTATGAGAGAAATGAATGCCCTAATTAACAATTTTGATATGAAAAAATGGAAAGGAAGAAGAAAAAGGAAATAATGGTAGTGGTGATGAATGCCAATCCTAATTCCTCTATAGATTCCTTTGTTGCCCCATGCATTTGTCATTCATTTTCCTCTATTAGTGAGACACCTAAGGGTTCTAGTTGTCTTCCTTGTTCATAATTTCTTTATTTCAAACAATGTTCTAGGAGCAAAACCTTCACTTGAAGGTACCACTTGGAATAAAGAGAAACACCATGATGACAGGATGGTAACGGCAAACTTTTGACACTACGATAATTTACCCTTCAATGTGGTGAACAACCCCATATTGGGAAACGTTTGTAATGCATTAATAATTGTTAATAAAAGGTTTAAGACTCCAATGTGTCATGTCCCCAAAAGAAAAAAACCCATGACACCAATATACGAAGTATAGGAACATTGAATCAATATCAAAATATAAATTTAAAGAAATACAATTTAAATCTCATTATAATTATAATTATTAATGATAATATTATAATTATAATAGTCAAATATAAGATATAAAATACAATATTGTAACAAATAAATAAAATAGATATCAGAATATAAAATTACACTTTAAATAATATTGTAATTATAAAGTGGAATATTGTGAACATTATAATAACTATAATATATATCATATAGAACTCCATAAACAATAATAAATAAATGTGACTTATTAGGGGGAGCAGCAATCTGCAGGCCAACTTATAGATATTAAACTATTAATTATTATAAGGCCAACTCAAATAAGATGAGAAACGATCTAGCATATTAATAAGACACGCCTTTTCAAGGAAGGGGATGCGATTAAGGATTAGAGGAACACGTCTTTTACCCAATTGTGGGTATAAAGAAATAGAAAAGTGCCCAAGGAAAGACAACAAATGAACTTTCAGAACAGCTGTCTCCTACAGCAGATCATAGTGGTTCCAAAAGAGCACTTAACTTATAAATTAGACTGTGTAAGCAACCCAGCCAGTAGCATATCACATGAATTGAGGGAAAGTTAGAAGAAGTGCTAGTTAAATATCCTCTTATGCATAAGAATCAACTAAGGAGTTAGAAGTCGAATAGCAGTTGTGGTGTCCATCCTCCATTTATAAAACGGTTATAATTACATGGTTCTCTATCTTCAGTCATAGCAGAAATTCGTGCTTTCCTAGCAACATATCCTTGATTACTATCTACCTGTATGTCTACATCTGATTATCAAGTCAATAAATAACTTCAAGGTCATACGTATCAAGAAATAGTTGGATCTGAACCTATTGGAATAACGTGGAGATTAGAAGCACTTAAAAGATAAAATCTCAAGGGGACATTACAACAATTTCAGGTGATGTGATCACTTAGTATTAATATTTAGCAATATCTAAATATCAGAATAGAAAACTCACTTAGGGATATATGCTTAAATATGCACTGCACTAGTTCTAGATTCTGCATTCTATTTATATGATCAATAGCCTACCTTTTAAGGACCATTCAGATGGCGTCCATGCTGGTCTAATCTTTGAAGGTCTTTATGCCTGCAAGTCTGAAATAGAGCATGCACGCCCATGATCTGTTTATTAAGATTACTACACTTCTGAGAATCAATTCTGACGTCTATGGTGGTCAATGCATTGTCTTTTAGCAAATTATATATCTTCTACAAAGAGGGATGCTGATAGGATTAACAACCTTGCAGTCATATATAATTGTTCCTCCACTTATTTAGAATTAAATATACACATTAGATGATTAGCGCAATGCTTTCCTTGATACTATCATAATTATAATTAGCTATGAAATTAATATGGTTCCTTTCAATGTTATCATGATTGTACTGTTCTAGGCCAAGATCTTTACTTTGTCTAAAGATGATTAAAGGTAAATGCAAATGTATTTGGTTGCTTAAAGATTGTCTACCGAGTGTTTGCAAAATTACGAGGGAGGTAGGCTTGAGGTAAGTGGTGCCTAAAAACCCCACTTAACAATCCATTGCGGCCATGGAGGGGTGGTAGGCCCAGGACACTTATAGGCTCCGCCAACCCTCCCCAGTAAGTTAAGTGTCTTCCGAGGTGATGACGTGGGTAGAGAAAGCAGGTACGGTGTTTCCACTAAGCACACCACTCCGAGGATGGAATGGTTTTAGTTTGGATGTTCAGCTCAGGGCCAAGGGGCGGGTTGTCCTGATGGAACACGTGTGCCCTTGGGCTTAGATGGATAGCTTCAGGTGGATCTACCCATGCCACTCCTCTGTCTTCACTATTACTTTTGTGATTATGTTTGTATTTTTGGATATCTACATATTAATGCTAACATATATGTTGTTAATATCTTGAATACAAGATTCAAATCTAAGGTTGTTGAGTTAGGAGGACATTCAACAAGCGAAATCTAGGGAAAATAAGCGAGTTCTAGGGCAAGGCCGGATAAGGGACATTACACAATGACTAAGAACTTGAGTGGGCTATTGCTAAAGGAAGTTGTCAAAAATACACAGCTTGTAATTGATGATAAGAAGAAAGTATGGTAGAGAAAGGGGTGCAACATCTTATCGATGGATGGACAAATAGTCAAAATATAACTCTCCTTAACATTTTGGTATCTTTCAGTAGCATACTGGTGTTTTTAAAGTCCATGGTCTCAACATGAAGTCAAAAATGTTGAGACTTTGTGCAATCTCTTGGATGAGGTGATCCACGAGGTTGGGGTTGAGAATGTTGTCCAAATTGTCACAAGCAATGAAACAGCATATGTATCCACGGGGAAACTTATTATGAAGAGATATCCCACTATTTCTTTAACCCCTTGTGTTACACATTGCTTGAATTTGATGCTAGAGAGCATTGAGAAGGTTGGATAGGTCAAAAGTGTGATTGAAGATGCTAAACAAGTTATTAAATTCATCTACAACAATAATTGTGTCCTTTCTTTCATGAGAAATTACATGAATGGAAAGGATCTTGTGAAACTAAGAGCGATACAATTTGCCACCCACTTCCTCACTTTGTAGAAAATTGTAGCTGCAATTCCTTCTCTTAAGCAAATGTTTGTGAGGAATGCCTAGATGGAATCTCCCTATTCCAAAAAAACCAAAGGGGAGAAGGTAGCAAGAATAGTTTTTGATAAGATATTCATCAAAAATTCAAAGGATTACTTAAGGTAAGTAATAATTACAAATATAAATTTTATAGGGAGCTATCTATTTGTTGTTTCCTTTTTTTTTTGTTAATTTTGTGTTATCATGGAATCTAGCAGCGCTCGTTCCACTGATAACCCCCCTACAAAACTTGTCTATTTCCTAGGTTTGCAAAGTTCAAGCACGCAAAACGAGGTGATTTTCAAGCCACCTCGAAATGTGTTCCAAAGCCTCAAACAGTCAGTTTGAGCATCCCCCTATGTTCGCCTCGCAAAGTCTCACTGTTCATACTTAGTTAAATTGTGAAATATGCAGTTGCACTCAAAAAGTGCGCTCCTGCTCACAAGCCAAAAAATTGACTAAGTGTTGAAAGTGCAGGGGCGCCAAAAATCAACGCCCCTGCATGAAAGTGATTTGCCAAAATGTGCAGAAGCACTAAAAAAGTGTGCTCTTACACATGGTTGCCAGACTTAGCCAATTTTTGGCTCAGGCGCACTTCTTCATGTTATTTGCATTTTTCGCTTATCGTGCCATTTTTTATGCCTTAATTAATTGGGCGACTTGAGTTAATTTTTTATGTTTCCCTTTCACTTAAAAGTGATTTTATTGTTTCATTTTCATTTTTTGTGGTCTTCAACTTATTTTCTCTTTGCTAGGCGCACATTTTCCTTCTTCAAAAACGCATTTTCTTGAAGAGATTCTCCTTGTTCGTGCTAGGGTTTTGAAGTCTTGATTCAGTATGTTATTATTCGTTTTTTCTCTTCTTTTCTTTTACGTTTGCTTTATATCTTAAAAACAGGTTTTGTAATGGCATTTCTTTTTATCAAGTCGTGATCTTGAGCTCTGTAAATAAACGTTTTTCCTCTCCCTGCACGTGAGTTTTCTCCTTGCACGTGTGTTCTCTTTCCTCCATGCGTTGCCTTTCATTCTTCCGTTTTCTTCCTCCCACACATTTTTTGACCTTCTCTTTTAATTTTGATGTCTTGTTTTAATGCGTGGAGTTTCTTCTCTTACCCATTTCGCGTTTTCTCTTTTCAGCATGGTTCCTTCTCATCTTTGCTAACCATGCCTTCGTCTAGTGTTTTCATTTATTGATCCACGTCCTTTCCCTTCAAACACCGACTGAGTTCTCACTTGTTTCGGCTTATCACTATTTACATCATAGTGTATTGGCGTGAGAATGTAGGCTTTTCCTCCAAAAATGCGTGGTGAAGGGATTTCTCTCCAAAACACATGTTAGACAAATAAAGAACGAAGAAATTCTCACGCTTCATGAGTCAAGCACTGCTTTTCAACATCATTGCACGTTATTTTCCAACTTCATGCTTCACGTGCAGTGGTATCCAAAAAGTGTGCCTATACATTCATTGGTTCTTCCCAGATATCATGCAAACTCCCAAGTGTAGAGGCGCCAAAAAAGTGTGCCCTGACATCATAAGGAATTTACTAACACTGTGAAGTGCAGGAGCGTTGTTTTTCAGCGCCCCTGCACCAAAGCCAGTTTCCTTAAAAATGCAAGGGTGCTGATTTTCAGCGCCCCTGCACTTTTCCCAATTTTGTTCCGAAACACTTCAAACTTTCCAGTTTCGTCCCGAACCTCGCTCCTTCCACTTTGTACATCGTTTTGAGTGCCTTGTCATCTTCTCCACGCTTGCTCATCGTCGTTGCTCACCTCACGCATTCCCATGCTATTTAACGACTAACGTTTGTTCTGACTCCACATCTTGCAGTCTCTTTTCAAGATCCTGAAAGTTGATCAATCAAAGATTCAATTGCTCTCAGATGACTGCCAGAAAACCTCCATCTTCTTCAAAAGCAAAAGGCAAAATGAAATATAAGTATCAAGGTGTCTATCTGCCAACTGTAGTGGTCTCCAAGGTGGAAGAAATAAAAGACACGGAGGTTGGTCATCAAGACTTGGTTGATTTTGCAGAGCAAACTGAGAAGAAGCCTATTCCTGATCCGATGAGAGCAATTGTACATAGTAACCTGCATTTGGTAGCTATGTTCCCTACTGCTGCACACAATACGGAATTTGTCCTTCAAGTGGCATCCCACTACATCAGGGAAAGCAGAAGTGTGATTGATTCTTCAGGGCACGAGATTTTAAGACTCGACCCTACTTCTTTGATATTGTGTTTAAAGTTCCTCAAATGGAGAAGTACATTGACATCTCGATACAAAAAGCACAAGAAGTCTTTGACGCTGATCCCAACAAGGCTAAAACTGTTCCGGGGCGTCCCCAAAAATCCTCGCGTTCCTAGAGGGGGACGTCTCAGAGACTTGGGGACTTGGGGGGGTCCCCCACCAGCCCACCACCAGCGCCACCATCCCACCACCAATGTCGTTGTCTCCAAGATGCTGCTAGGACTTTGAGGATGCTGGGGTGTCCTCAAGATTCTAGGGGACTCCTAGTTGTCTCCAAGATGTATAATTCTTATACTAATACATCTTTTTATAACTATTTTTTCAAGTACTATATGTATTTCAGCACCCTCCGCCGTCCCCCTCCGCCCCCAAACTTAGACCCCCTGTCCCCACGTCCCCGAAACACGTCCCCCCGTCCCCCCCGTCCCCGAAACCCCGTGGAACAGCAAAAACCTAATAAATAGCCAATGGTTGAAGAAGCCTAGACAAACTGTTTCCAAATGGCCAAAGGGACTCCTGCGAAGTGATTTCAAAGATGATGTCAAAGATATGATCACATTTTTAAGCAAAGTGAAGGGCTTGCCTGAATCATTCACTTTTCATGATTGGATGTATGAATACATTAGGATTATAAGAAGACAAAAAGTTCACATTGACTGGGGCAAACAGATCAACGATGAAATACATGAGCAACTGATCAATGCACCTTCTACATTAAAATTCTATATGACTTCTTATCTGGTGTATGTAGCAGCTGTAATGAGGCAATTTCCAGGTCTATCCACAAAAGGGAATCGGATGCTGGTACCTGTGTATAAATTCTTCTATCAACTGGAATTGAAGGAAAGTTTCCATCATTTCAGGCGGGTTATTGATGCTTTCTTTGCACCTTTGTGAAATATTCCCCATTAATTTTTTTCCAAAATTAACATTCAAATTAGCAACCAAACACTGATTAGCGTTAGCTCCAAAATGTAAACCAGCAAAGAAGATAACTCTAACCAAGAATGTTCACCAAGATCCCAATGTGGGCGAGGTGATAGCATATGGTCAGAGGATCGTTAGGCATAAACAGAGCTGAAAGTACAATTCATCTGCTGGTGCAGGCATCCACAAGTGGTGGGAATACTCCACTTATTCAGTGGGTGAGTTTACAACAATTATTAGGCGGCAAGCCAGCCTTTAAATCCACTCTTCCACTTATTAACGTGGGGGGAATACTGTCCACACAACCACTTATAACGTGGGGGGAAATTACAAACAAGATATATGTTTATTCTAAAACTCAACCACTCAATTGTGGGAGTGTAAAACAGATATAAAATTGCAGCAAGTAAAGGAAGAGCTGTTAGTACTACTAACTAGCTTTACAAAGAATAAGAACAGCTGCAAATAGAATAGATAATCTTCCAAGAACATTAAACAGTTAGAGTATCACTTCCTCTAACATTTACAATGATATAAGATGAAGAATTGAAGCTCAAACCAGCATTATATCAAAAACTAACAAGTCTGATATAAAAATCTGCAATCTGGAAATGTCTATCAGCAAACAGCAAACTCATAAAAATGATCACAACTCCTTCTCTATACCTCCGAATAAGCTGGAATGTTTTGCAAAGACCTTCTAGGAGGATGGTGCCCAAACTCAAACTACAAAACTGCATCAAAACTCAAGATATTATTCTTGCACGAATCCCAAAGCACTCATGAGATGGTACGGCCCTGTAGAGGGGCGATTTCTCTTGGAAAAATCAGAAACTTGGAATTAAAATCTGAAAACCTCCAAATATGGTCGCCATTATCATAGAAATGCAATGATCAAATACCCATAACCAAAATAAATTCATACCAAAAGCTGTAAATGAAAACCACCTTCAGCTGTGTATACACCAGCAACATAAAAACTGAAGTTCTCACCAAAATTCACCAATTTTGAAGCACAATCTGCTAGTCTGATTGAGAAGCAGCAATAATACCAACTAGGTGTTATCTTTCAAACACGAAATTGGATTGGAACTAGGAGGTAAGCATCCCTCGAAGTAAAAAAACAAGTTGTCATTCCGACAGCATAACATTAGCATAAACATTGGATGATAAAAGCTGGAGCAAAACTTCTCTTTTATAGAAAAAGAGGTGACTTTTCAAATTCCCAAAACTCCTCCAAGAATGGGACGCCAAAAGTCCCCTTTTGAAATATTTTAAAATTCAAAATATTAAATCCTCCTTTAGAATGGCGTCCACTTCAAGGCACAAGAAAACTTTATTAAATATTTAATATCTCCTTCATGAGGGCGTCCCCCTTCATGGCCACCTTTTAAACACAACTTAAAGTTAATGAACTAGGCCAAGGGGTCAACTTGAAATTAAAACATTAATGCCTTGAAATATATTATTTCACCAAAATAATGCTTTTTAAAGCCAAAATTAAACCCAAACAACTGCTCCAACTGAAAATGACTTAATGAAGGCTGACAACTGAACCACTGCCAAAATTAGTATTTACTAAAAAATAGTAAATACCTAGAAATGCCACAAACCTCCAAGCAAGGAAACCCTAATTTCACTTCTAATCAACCTACGGATTTCGGAAATAGGCTATCAGTCAAAGAAGAGCGTATGGCCAAAATGGGGACATTACACTTTGCTTTTCAATTTTGATCCAACTCTTGAGAGGAGAAGGGTATCTGATGAGGCCTATAAGGCTGTAAGTAAAGTTGGATGCTTATTTTTGCAATTCCCAACATTTACTTATTTGAGAGTAGGGTGCTACACTGGCTGCCCTTACATGCTGCCACGATATCCTTCGGACAAGTGGGTTCTCATGGAGATGTGCAGACAGCTGATTTCAGTGCATAAAGAACGAAGAAATAATCACAAGCATGGATTCAAGTTCCCACTGACAATCGGTAGATATACTATCCCAATTGTACAGAAAGCCAAATCTGTTTATGCTGAGATGCAAATCATGACAGTCAGGACCTACAAGTATAGGTTTGATTTTGATTACCGGGATGTCAGAAGGCAATTGCAAAAGGGTCATCAGCACAAGTACCGTTTTGAAGACATCTGGGCTGATTGCAAAGATGAAGAAGCCATTCGCAAAATGGATTATTGCAGGTTGACCGTGCAGCAGATCAAAGACCTTGATATTGCTGACCTACTAGAGGATTTTACAGATCCTGGCGATATCATGAATGTTGTCTATGATGAACAAGAGGTTTATAAAAGGCCGTTGCCTGCAATTCAATGGTCTAGTAAAGAAAGTACTAGCATGAGAGAGAGATTGGCGCCAATCCTATGCAATACTACAGAATGGTTACATAAGCATGGTTTTGAAATGAAAAGTTTCAGAACAGATTCAAAAGGAGAAGAATCCGAAGCAGAAGCTCGCCGACAGCAAGAACTTCGCATGAAAAATAAATCAGCGGTTGTTCCCACTTCTTCACGAAGAGGTCCCAGGATCAAGTTTACTGTTGGCAAGAAAGATACCCAAGTCATCCCAGAAGGAGAAACCACAGAATCTGATCCATCTCGCTCTAAAGGTAAAAAGGATGTTTCAGAGGAGATAGATTCCGATGAAGAAGGTACTTCCAGTGACCAATCCGCTGAAGATGAAGACTCAGCAGAAGCAGACTCTGATGCAAAAGAAGATTCTGAAGAAGAGTCTGAAGAAGATTCTGAAGAAGGATCTGAAGGTGATTCCGAAGGTGAACCAGAATTGGAGAGACAAAAGGGTGATCAACAGGAACCCAGGCATGATCAAGAAAGAACTGTCTCCACCTGAGAATGTAGTTGAGGAAATTCCCAGAACGTCATCGCCTATGATTTCCAGTGTTCCTCATACCCCTCCAAATTCGAGTACTCCTCCACCTCATGTTCCCTCATCACCCATTCCTACCACATGTATTCCTGCAGTAGAGGTATCCACTATTCCTGCAACATCAACCCCGCTTGATACTCCCTCGGTGACAAGCATTCATACGGTTGATATACTGTCAAGTCCTCCATCATCCATTCCTAGCCTGTCTTCACCGACGTATGATATCACTTCTGAAACTGAATTCAATCGTTTTATGAATGAGTCAATGCGTGACCAGCTCAATGTGCAGTCTACAGGAGCAATGATGACAGACACTTCTCCTATTGTCACGATACCCATGGTAACTTCAGAGGTGACAATGACTTCAGAGGTGACAATGACGATAGAGTTGACAGTGAATCCAGAAGTTCACACCTCCTTCCTTCCCCCTTGGCTGATATCTCAAGTATCAAAGCGGAAGAATCAAATGATCTCTCCAAAAGAGCTCGACCTCGAAGAGATAGTCCCTCCAAAGGCTAAAGGGAAGAAAAAGGCGAAAGTATACTCAAGGCTAAACGTTGACAAGACTGGCCACAAGTATGAGGAGATTGGCATACCGCCGCAAGAAGGAGATGTCAATATGGAGGACTACACAGTAACAAGAGTCCAACTTGGCAAGGTTACCAATGAAAGTGCAAAAGCAGATGCGCAAGTGACATTGGATATCTTGGCTGGAAGATTGGATAAAATGGAGCAAGCTCGCAATATGTACAAACAGAGGGTAGAGCATTATGCCATTGTTGTAAAGAGACTTGCAAGATCTCCAACTACTGCGTAACCGCTGGTAGTGGTAAGTATTGAGGACCCAGCTGTCAAGAAAGCTGAGAAGTTCGCCTCCAAAGGCAGGGTGTTGTATGATTTCGTTGAGAAGATCATAGAACACGGATCTCAAATCATAATTGCTGTGGACGAGAAAACTACTTTGTTGGCCAAACTCACCACAAAGCTTGATAAAGAAAAAAGTGTACTTTCGCAAGAGCGTAGAGATATGGAAAAGTGTCTGCTGTCATGGTCACAGATGAAGCAGGTAAAGCTCAGGAAATTGGTGGAAGTCGGGGTAATTCCTGACAAAGAAAAGTTCATTGAGGTAAGAGAATCTTTGAAACACCGAATTCAAGAGATTCAATCTCTTACGGAGGATCTCCACCAAGTGCAGGAAGATGTCGAAGGGCATCGTGTTATTCTTGAAAAAGGTATCAAGGAGTTGCCAGGACAACTTCTTGAGGAAAATCGTATCTTCCTGCCAGCCATAGAAATATCCCGGATCTTCAAGGAAGCCATCATGAAGATGATTGATAGCGCAAACTTTTTAGAAGCCTCTTTGAACATCATTTGTGATACAAGGCTCACATTGGATAACCTAAAAACGCATCTTGACAGGTGCAAGAAGGTTCACTCATCTGCCATGAAATCGATCACGAGAATTCACACCATTGTGGATTACACCGTTGGTCCGGATGAGAAGTTCGTATAGGAGACCAAGAAGAAATACGAAGACTTCCGCGCCCAAAGCAAGGAAACATGAAGAAGGTTCCTGATCTCCAGTGTTAGACATTTTCGATGCATCATTTTATGCATCTTGTAAATATTTCTTGACATTTTATATGTCTTTTTGTAAATTGTAATTGCACCAAGTTCGAGATGTAATCTTTTGAAAACAAATTACACTTTGACTTTGGTCAAAGTTAGGTGAGATCTCCTTGAATCGCTCACCTAACTTTTTCGAAAGTTAGTTTCCTAATTTTGCTCATCCCTCTTTCTATAAGTATGAGGGATTTCCTTTGTATTAAGGATCTTTTAGTATTTTGCAATGAAGTGCTGCCCTTTTTGAAACAAATTGTGAAACTTTGTGTTCATACTTTGCGAACAAAATCAGATCAATAAAGAAGAAGATTGCAAACCAGACTTTGTGTTGGATTCGATAGTCTTATGAATTGATCTCTTTTGGTGGTAATTAGTAAGTAATAGCTGAAAGACTCTAAGCAATTCATGTAAACTTTGTGTTACATCTTTTACTTAGATTTACATTTGTGTTTTGGTTAACTATGGTTGGATGATCTATAAGACTTTGCGCTTGTAATTATTCATGCTCTTTGGATATTTTGGTTGGATGATCTACAAGACTTTGCGCTTGTAATTGTTCATGTTGTTCGAGGAATTGTTGCACTAAGAAGACTTTGTGCTTCTAATGCGACAAACGACACATCTATCACAAATCCACCATTGATAAAGCTACGGAACGACTTTGTGCCTTCGTGAGCTTTCCCTTTTACTTTACTTGTTTATTTTTAATTACTTCTGGTATCTCTACGCTTTGCTTTGACAAGATAGAGGTATTGGTATTACTACTAGTTGATCATTTAAAGTTATTAAGAATTGAGAACTTCCAATAGTGAAGCATTGTAAACATCTTCTTTGAAAAAAGAGAGAAGGATGAATGTAACACAACCCCCCCCACTTCGTAAGTATTGTGTACATTGTGTAATTACTTTATTTTTTTTACCATAGCTTCCGTCAGCAGTAAGAAGGGTGCCTTCCCTTCTCTGAGAGGAGAGATTCATATCTCACATAGCTGTGGCTGAAGTCCTAGTTGTGTAATCTATCGAAAAGTTGATTACATAATTTTTACCCAACATTTTGTAATAATTAAAATTTATTTGCAATTTTTTTAGGTGACAACACCTTTGGTCAAGGTTTTGTATTTTGTGGACGGGGATGGCATGCTAATGGGTTACCTCTATGAGGCCATGGATAGGGTCAAATAGGCCATTTTGCATTATTATGGTGGAAACATCATTGATTGCAAATGCATGAACCAACTCCACTAGCCAATACTTGCCTCGGCCTACTATCTAAACCCAAAATTCTATTTCTCTAATACATTTAGCACCAATGAGGTCATGGCAAGCATTTTTTCATACATTTATAGGATGGTACTAGATGATGAGATTAGATACATAATTCTTGATGAGTTGGAGGTGCAGAGGGAGGCTCTTTTCATCAACTCAAGCCATTCAAAGGAGGAAAAAACAATAGCCAAATAAGAATATCCTTTAACTTTCGGCTTAATACTAGAAAGTAGAAACTAGAAACTTGAAAGTTTGAACAAGTATAAATTTTTTACTTATTTTATGTAAATGCTTTATTTGTATATTTGTGGTGAGAGAAATATGATGGTGGAACACCAAATCTTCATAAGCTAGCTATTTGTATTTTGCCCTAGCCCTATTGTGTTTATGAGTGTGAAAACAATTGGAGCCTATTTGAGAGCATTTAGACAAAAAGAATAAAAAAAATTGACCCAAGAGTGCCTCAATGACTTTGTCTTCATCTAGTACAACCTTCGCCTTTGAACAAAAGAGGTGTGGAGGGTCCTTTTCCTTGATGCCATCAACTTGGATGAAATTGATCCTTTTGTTGATTGGACTACCAAAGAACATTATGATATCATTTTTATTGATGAAGAAATTGTTGAATTGGAGAGAGCAATTGTAGAAACAGCAAAGGTGGATGTATTGGAGGAAAGAAAGGACATTTTAGAGGAAACATTCAATCCTCATATGGATATCAACTTTTCTTCTAGTTCAAGACCTGAAAAATTAAGTTAGGAGGATGTAGATTTTTTGGTTGTTATTTGACATATGCAAACAACTACAATGCTTTTATACAATTATTACTTATAATTTTGTTGTAATACAATGTATTGTTTGACTTTGAAACTTTGAAATTTCAAAATTTGAGTGTTTGAGGTTCATATGACATGTAATGTTTGAATTATGACAAATTAAGGATCAAAATAGACTTTTGTGTTCCCTAGATTCATTGATTCTAGTTTTTGTGTAGTTATGTTTTTTGTATTTTTGGCCAAGTCTAAGTCAAAATTTTAGGCTGCCAAGTCCATGTTTGCTATGGAAAATATAAAGTTGCTGCTAGATAATGCCATGCAATCCTATGTGGAAGTGGTTCGAAGTAGAGTTAAAGGGTCCCATGGACCTTATGTGACCACAGATCACAAATCAAGCCCACTACATATGGTGGTGGGTCTCTAAATGGACCTCCAAGGCCTTGAACAGATGTAGAGTGATTTACCTTGACACAAAAGTTGTGGTGAATTCCATCATAGGGTTCCCCTACAAACAAGATATCACTAGCAAAATATATCCACTAACCACAAGTAGGTGTACCATATACACCATTATTGTGCACAAGTACATTACACCATAAATGCCCTTTGAGAATGTAGAAAAAATTATCATTCAAAGACCACTACAACAAATGTTAGTCACCAAGGGAGCACAAGAGTGAAGGAGGTGATAGCTAGGACAATTGTACTTTACTTCCAACAACCTAGTACCAAGTGGTACTAATAGAAGTAATAAATAATGTTCCAAGAAATCTCAACTAGGATAATTATGAATTTCGTGGTAGAAGTCCATCAGCTAATCTATGCAATACATCACCAAAGAAAATGTCCCAAAAAGGATCCGACCACTAGTACAAGCTAAGGATCAAGGATGATACAAACAAAGAACCACTAATAAATTTTAGATAGATCAACCATTACCTGATTCTTAAATATTGGGCTTTTAAAAGAAATATCAAGCCTTTAATAAACATGTACCAATGAGCACACCTCTTGAATCAATTTGTATGCAAATCATAGAAAACTTACAAGGCACACCAATTGAAATGCTCCAAATTTGACAAATTTACAACAATTTTGATCATTGTTGTGTTGCCAAACACATTGGTGTGCTCATTTTTTTCCTAGACACCCCAATATTTGAGCAACCTGCAAGCAAATCAACCATAGAAAAAACACAATTGGTAGCTTAGTTTCTCACTTTGTGATCTAAGAAAAACTAAAGCCAAAAGTGGCTTTCTCAAGCCTTATGGATGCAATAGTGCAGCCAAAAATGCCACACAATTTTCCAAAAACCAGCTCACACACAAAGCCTAGAAAACTGGCCTTTCAAAAATAAAGAAAAATGACTAAACTAGGACATCATGGTTTTGATACATGTATTTTGCAATTAGCAAGAAATCAACCAAAGCCCATTGTTGTACCCAAACCAAATTTTTGCTTCATCAAGGCATTTTGCATTTAAGAGTCTAAATTTGCTAAAATGATGTAAAACACAGTTTTGGGCAATGTCAAGCATGGAGTTTTTGTCAATAGTTTGTCAGTCAAAGTCAGTTATATTGGTCAAAACCTGAAGCAGAGACTCAAAATGTAGATCTTCACGATGGAGGAGCATCTCAGACGACATTTCATATTGCAGACGGTCATGTTAATGATCGAAACAGAGTTTTTAAAGATCAAATCAGGGAGATTTCTCAGAGGAAAAGCCCAAAAGCGCAAGTATAGCTCAGGGGCGCCCAGTTTGTTGAAGGTCAAGATTCTGGTTAAAATGCTCAAGCATCCAGTCAATCTCTTCAGAACTAGTCTGGCTATCCGTCGAGCTATCCAGCGAAGCATTCCGAGAACCACAGCTCCGGTTATCAGCGACAGAAGTCAAAATCCCTAAATTTTAGGAGATAAGAATTTTGCTCTTTTCAGGCAAAAGCGCGCCTCTAGCCTGAGGGCGCCCATCTCAAGGAAGGGGTAAATCTTTACAGTTTCGTTGCCGGATGCAGTCAATCCGTTCACAACTAGTTTGCTTATCCGACGAGATATCAAGTGCAGTCATCCGAATCTCAGATTCCAGGCGGCAGTCATCCAAAGATCAGCTTAAAATGGAGTTTTCATGTTTCTGAGCTTCTCCGTTTATGCCCAGTGCAAGTACAAGCCAGGGGCGCTGGCTTAAAGGACCCTCCAGATGGCAATATTTGCAGATAGAGTCTTCACAACATTAGTAGTATACTAGCCTAGCTCCGCAATGCATCATTCGGCAATGATCCGGCGTTCACGGTGGTGCGTGGCGAGTTATTCTACCAAGCCGTAATTTTACAGGCGGACCAACGAATAGTTTCGGTGCATTTTTCATAGTCTTAAAGCCTAGCCTTTGGGGTACAGTCGGATGAACCCGTTCGGCGTTGAAGTCTTCCACGACTATTGGCGTAATCAATTTATCTTCCCAAGCGAGCATAGCCGTCGACCTTGACATTTTGGCGATTGGCTAGATGCGTGCGAGGTCTTTAGTGTAATACTGCAAAGAGAAGACGCCCGAAAAATGGCTAAGTCTGGGAGCGGTAATTTTATTTAAAATACACACTGGAGTTTTTGAGGTCTTAGAAGCAGTTTTCTTGCTTCGTCACCTCCAGAGACTTCTCTTGTGGGCCCTTCTGGCTGTCCGTTAAAACAGATAATGCCTGAATCGGGTCATCCCAGCTCCAGATATCAACTGTCAAAGTAGGGTATTTTGATGACGTTTGATTTTCGTCG
>VDFB02297864.1:0-14224 GCA_007258455.2 Sequoia sempervirens
GCTTCTTGGGATTATTCTTCATATTTGTAAAGCCAATTTAGAATGTCTTTGTCCTCAAATTCATCAACTAGAGTAACTGCTTTTACAAATTTACCATCAAAGATCATGATGGGTTGTGAAGATTGTTGTCTAGATGTTGATGGTTGTCCATATGATTTTGGAGAAGGTAGTAGGTGTGAGAGACATAAGGAATGCTCAAAAGAATACTCGCCCATGCCTTTATCTTTCAACTGAATCTTTTTCTCAAACTGTTCTGACAAAGAATTGAGTTGGCTTTCCTTACTTGAGGAAATAGAATCACTGATGCCTTTATCTTTCAATTGAACCTTTTTCTCAAACTATTTTGACAAAGAATTGAGTTGGCTTTCATTACTTGAGGAAATAGAAGTGAGAGCTTCTCTGTTGTGTGGTACAAAAACATCTTGGACTATTTTGAGAGTGTTGCAGTACTGGGGATTACTAGAATCTGCCGAAATTGTGATCTCTTTTCCATTGTAAGGGAATTTCAAGCATTGATGGTATGTTGATGGTACTGCTTGCATTTCATGGATCCAAGGTTGACCCAAGAGTATGTTGTAGGTCAAATCCTTGTCTAAAACTTGGTATATTATATCCTTTTGAACTGGTCCCACTTGAATTGGCAATACTATCAGTCCTTGAGAGGATATTTCTTCTTCATCATAAGATTTTGTGGTGATCTTTCTTCTAGAATCTATTGCATTTTCTAAAAATCCCAATGCACAAATAAGCTTTAAGGAAAATATATTTAGACCAGCTCCTCCATCTATTAAAATGTGTTTGACCTGATGTTTATGGATTAAAACCTCAATATGGAGTGGAGCGTTGTGTGGATGAGTGAGGGATGCATCATTGTTTTCCAAGAATGATAAAGAATGGAGTGCAGTCAAATATCCCACCATGGCTTGGAATTGACAAACTTCCAAATTGGTTGGTACTGTGGTGTCCACTAAAGCTTTTTCCAGAATATCCTTATGGGCTAGTGAAATTTTAAGAAGTTCTAGTATGGATATCTCTGCTGGAATCTTTTGCAATTGATCTACTATATTGTATTGATTCAAAGAGCGGGAGGTGTTTTAGATGTACTTCTTTTCAATACAAACTTGGACTTCCCTCTTGTGGTCACATTTACCAGTAGGTTGTCTTGTTTATCCTTGATTTTGATGACATTGATTTGATTATCAGTTGTAGAAATGTGATTGATAGTAGTATCATAGACATGTAATTCACATTCTTCCCTTTGTTGTTTGTCGAAGAGGATTCTCCTTTATCATCTAGTTGGGTAGAGGGTTTTTAAATACTCCATGATCATCATTTTTTTATGTCCTTCTATCGATATGTCATCTCTATCTATCAAGTCTTGCACCAAATATTTTAATTACATACAATCATTTATTTTGTGACCTTTAATTTTGTGAAAATCACAGTAATATGCATCGTTCCACCATGATGGTTTGACTCTTGGTTCAAAATCTTGTGTATTCGGTAATGTTATGAGTTTGTGTGCAAGAAGTTCTTTTAGCATTGATTCAAGTGATTGTCTTCAAGTGATTGTCCTGAAGGTGTAAATTTTCTTCGATGTGGTGGTGGAGCTAGTTTAGATTCATTGTTGTTTTTTATTGTTTTTGGGTGTAGTACCTAATAAATTGAAGATTGGTTTTACGTTATGTGTGTCAACTACACCATCATTACCAACATTCTTATTTCTTGCCCAAAATTTGGATTTGTCATTGTTGTTATGATGGTTATCTAAAGAGTTAGCAGAGTTTTCTCCTTCATTATAGATTTTCAATACTCCTCTTTTAACCAAGGTTTCCTCAATCTTAAGTCTATTTTCAATCAGCTTTTCAAAAATGGGTGGACATTGCAGTTGGAGTCTTTAACTCATCTCACTGTTGATATTATCAATAAGGATATCCGTCATTTCTTTCTCAGGTACAGGATGTGCATATCTAGCAAATAATTGTCTCCATCTTTGTAAGAATGTAATAAATGGCTGACCATTTTTCTATTTTGTGTTACAAAGATCTTTCATGGTTATTTCATGTTGAATGTTGTATGATTATTGGGAGATAAATTTATTTACTAGCTCCTCAAATGATCTAATACCTAGTGGGAGTTTTGAAAACCATTCCATGCATTGACCACCCAAACTTCTTGGAAATAATCTCATTAGATAGGTTTCTTCATGTGCAAATTCTAGACTCATGGTGCAGAATTCTCTTACATAATCTTGAGGATCAGTTTTTCCATTGTATTTGTCATATTTTGGAAGTTCGCAATTTGGTGGAAAAGGTATCATGTTCATATTTCTGTCAAATGGATAAGGACATATATTTTGCAACAAATATCTCTTTGTTGTTCCCCTTTGCATGTCTAGGATTTGTTATTGAAGATTTTGCATTTGTTGGGTTAAAGCATTCAATGGATCTATGATTCATGAGTCAGCTTTTTTTTTCTTGGGAGCTCCCTTCAATTGGTTGACATCAAAATCATTAGTTAGTTTTACACCTTGAATTTCCAGCATCGGAAAGTATTTCTCTCCATCCTTTTCTAGATTTTCTTCCATGAACTTGTGAAATTTAGGGTCTTGTTGAGCTTGTTGAATGTCCTCATTAGTTATCTCATCTGTTTTAGGTTGATGAAGTTTGTGGAAAAGGATTTTCTTCTCCTTCTACCATGATGGTTTGGGTTTCTATTTCTTTTTCTCTTAGTTTTTGTTTTTGAGCTCTTGTTAAAACAGTCATGCAAGTGATAGAGTTTTGCTATACTTTGATCTTTGTTTTGAGAGTGCCAATGAAATACCTAATTCAAATAGGATGATGGATCCTATTGATGAGACTAGGCTAAATCTAATGTACAACGTTTGTTTCATGATAAAGGATGACAAATCCTAATAGTGAAACCCAACTGACAATGAGAGATGAGATTGGTGATTGGGCACTTTAAGTTGTTTGATCTAAGTTTAGTTAAAGGGATTTCACTTGCAAAAGCCAATTTCTTCAAGTTTAAACCAATGTTTTAATGAGGAATAATCTCTGCTTTGAAAAGGGTCCCAAAATATGATTCTAGTTGTCAGACAGAAGTTCAATTTAGCTCTCTATTTGAGTATCCGGTGAATACGCTAAAACATGTTGTATATGCACTGAAAGATTGGATAAATGTGCTAAAATAGACCCTATATGTGCTAAAATATCAGTTAAATGTGCTAGAACAAAAAGCTTATGCAATGAAAGTTGTGGTGAATGCGTTAGAACATACCCTATACACACTGAAATATGTGGTGAACACGCTATAATAGACCCTATATGCGCCATACTATGAACTCAATCCGTTGAAATAGGAAGTTTATGCGCTAAACTAGAAATGTCACCGTTCTAAAAGTTTGCCTGGTTTTCTTATTTTTGAATCAATGAATTGAGTGTTTTTGATGGATGATCTTCTGGACAAATGATTTCAAACATAGAAGCAAGTAGTAAAATAGTTGTTTCATCCTATGATCTAAACATCAAGTTTATGTTCCAAGATCTGCTTTGATCCCTTTGATTTCCACTGGTATTGAACAAAAATAGATCAGTCAGACTCTTCTAATGTCAAGGGTCATTAATAACATCAAGTTTTGGTCACCCAGTAAAGAGGAGAGCATAGGCCTATCACTTTGCAAACACAACATACATGGTGTTCTTTAACGTTGTAATTAAACTAGAGGCCTAATTTAATCAAAGGAAAATAAGTCTAGCCCCTGCAAACATCGTTAGTAGTTTAAGATATGTCTTTGACAGCGTACAGAGTATCTGCAAAACATAAAGATACAGATCAGTCCCCCTGAATTTTAAAATTTCTACAAATAAAGGTGTATGTGCTAAAACAGAGAGCATATGCGCTAAAATATTCAGTATATGCACTATTAAACACACTTAATGCTCTATTCTGGAAAATAGAAAAGGGAAATCAAATTTTGTGTATGTGTTGGAAGAGGAGGTAGATGCGTTGGTCTAGGCTGCGTATATGCTATAACAAAGCTTGGATGCATCGAAAGTCACCACCTACACACAGAAACAAGCCACAGATGAGCTACATCGAAATTCACGAATGAACTTGTTAGCGAAAACTTGCAAGAAAATATTAAAAATGGGGCTAGGCCCCACGGTGGGCACCAATTTATGTGTGTACATGTAAATAATATGAATAAGAAAATAAAACCTATACAACACACTAATGAAACATTATATCAAGGAATTTTTATTTTTTTTTGTATTGAACAATGCTGAAAAAAATACAATAAGGAAAAGAATGCAGTCCTAAAAAAGGACTACCAAAAGAAAGAACAAGACAGCACTACACATAGCAAGCATACAACTCACAAAAATAGATAACAATGTCAGTCCACAGTAACAGAAATGGCTGGAACAGCCAGCAAAACATATAATCAAATTAAAGCAACAATTCCTCAATGGCTTCTCATTGTCCTCTATCTCCAAGGATTCTTTAAGTCATTTTTCTCTCAGATTGTTTTTGCACATGACTTTTCAAATGACAACCAAATAACAAGGAATTTAAATAACAATCAAATTAAAACAACAATTCCTCAATGGCTTCTCATTGTCCTCTATCTCCAATGATTCTTTAAGTCATTTTGCTCTCAAATTGTTTGTGCACATGACTTTTCAAATGAGAAGCCATCAAATTAAAATAACAATTCCTTAAAACAACAATCAAAGAATCATTGGAGATATCAAGGAATTTAAATAACAATCAAATTAAAACAACAATTCCTCAATGGCTTCTCATTGTCCTCTATCTCCAAGGATTCTTTAAGTCATTTTGCTCTCAGATTGTTTGTGCACATGACTTTTCAAATGACAACCTGAAGAATGAGAGATGTTGGAAATGCAAGAGATGTTTCCTACATTACATGATTGATAAACTAGTTGTAGATGATATGCAAAGATAATAATGCTACTAAGATGTTGTTGTATGAAAATGACATGATGAAAATGTTGTAATTAAGATGTTGCCAATGAAAATTCCATGATTAAACTACTTGACGCTAAAATGCTCACTAAAATGACAATGCTAATTAAAATGCTGCAGAGTGTAATTGCTACAAATGCTTAGCTCTCTCTTCTATTTTGCTATAAATGAGGGCCTATTTATAGATTTTCCAAGGCATGAGCATAGGTGGCAAAAATCAACGGTCTGGATTCGATCTGGAGAATGGATGGTTGAAGATGAAGAGGTTAGAGAGAAAAGGGGAAGTGTGTTCCCTTCATAAGAACAAACTGCCAAGTGTGAAGAGAAATAAAATGGAGATGAAGGCTAAGTGTCCCTAATTAGTTAAAATTTGTTGGTGATAAATGCCAAATTAAATATTAAAAATATTTAATTTCTTGAGACACGTGATGAGGTGGAAGGTGGAAAGAGGTTAGTAGACATGTGCTTAAATTCGAATTTAAAATTCAAATTTAATGAGAGGAGGTTAATTAAATAAAACAAAATAATTAAATTTGTTCATTTAATTAAGATATAAGGAAAGTGATTTAGGATAGAAAGAATTAGAGAAAAATGAACTATATAAATAAAATTTTCAATTTATTTATAAGTTGAAGAATTAAAGATTATTAATTAAATAACTTGTATTTAATTAATCCTCCAGACCAAATTTGAGTGTATACAGTTAGGTTAGGGTTAGCGTTAGCGTTAGAGTTAGAGTTAGAAGTAGTGTTAGTGTTAGTTTTAGGGTTACAAATAGAGTTAAAATTACCATTAAAATTAGGGTTAGGGTTAGGTTAGGATTACAATTATAATAAGTGTTAGTTGTAGAAATAGGGTAAGGGTTAGTGTTAGGGTACGAGAGTTATAATTATTATTAATGTTAGGGTTGGTTAGAGTTAGAGTTAAAATTAGAGATAGCGGTAGGGTTAGAATTAGTGTAACTAGTGTTATAATTACTAATAGTATTAGTGTTAGAATTAGAGTTGAGGGTAGAGTTAGAATTAGTGTTAATTTTAGTGTTATGGTGAGGGTTAGGGTTAGGATTAGAGTTGGGTTTGGGTTATAGTAAGAATTAATGTTATTTATAGAAATATGATTAGAGTTAGGGTTGAAGTTACAATTAGAGTTAGACTTAGGGTTAAAATTAGTGTTAATGTTACAATTAGCATTAGATATGATTCATGGAACGACCACGAACCTTTATCAGAACTAAAGCAACAACCACTATAATATAGACAATTTTTTCTTTTGCTTTTGTATATAAATCCAAGTCATTCTCCATAAAATTTCTACTTATTTCAAAGTCACATTGGATAAAATTGTCAATCTATTTCCTTGTAATTCCTAACTTGTAAATGTAAATAAAGCTTATGGTCATACACCTTTAATAAAAGGTTTAACCCCATCCATTTCCAAGATTGACAGTGATAGAAGATAACGTTGGGAAAATCTGATGTAGCATATGTCTTCCTGTAATGATTAGTCAACAAACCCAAATGGTGGGACAAACACGCTTTCCATGGACTCATTGACCCAAAGAAAAAAATAACAGGGGGCAATGATTATATATTTTGGGTATTTATAAGTAGGGACCAAAACAAATTCCCCCCTTTCTTAAAGAGATTTGTTGTCAAAATGGAGGAGGAAGACGAGTAAAGAATACTTGAAATGAGTGCAAGTTTGATGTTAAATATTGTACTAGAATTTTGGAGAGTGTTTGTAGTTCTTTATATAAACAACTGATGGGGGAGCCCTTGCAGTTTTGTATATCAAAATTTTTGTATATTTCCAAGATTGAAAGCAACAACAAGGTCGTCCGTGCAGTGCAGATATAATATAATATAGACAACTTTTTTTTTTGCTTTTGTATATAAAATGGTTCTTAAATTTATGTCGATCATCCACACTAGCTTTGTTAACCTTGGAGGTTAATATTCTCTCGGGATATCATCTATGTCAAATGTTTATGGTAGGCGATTGCATTTGAAAGTTTTAATCACAAAATTCTTGGGTTTCATAAGAAATATAGCTGAATTGAAAAATTAATGCAATCTAAAATTAATGAAAGTTTTGCGCAAAACTCTATCCCTCCATTAAAATTCATTAAAAAATATAGCTGAATTGAAAAACTAATGCAATCCAATCTGATCTAATAGAAAATTTTCCATGAATTAATATGAGAAATTCAAAAACTAAACATAAGTTCATGAATTTAAAAGTAGAAAACGCTTTGTTGCGTAGGTAGACTTTAAGTCTCTTTTCAGCATGAAATCCGCCACCATGAAATGCAGATCTATTAATGAGCATGGCAGGGGAATTGGGAAAAAAAGTATCGGAAAGTGACAGATGCTCCTCTTGTTTTTTCTGCTAAGCAGAAGGGCTATGCAGACCAAAAACTTGAAGAACAGACCTCAGCAGAAAGTGACCAAGAAATACATCCATTTGTCAAGCTGCATGACATCCTACGCCTGCAGAACATCAGACCCGATGGTGAGGCAAGGAATATCTTTTCTCAGAGCACGCTGCCGAGGAAAACGAACAATAAGAAGTAGAAAGACATGCACCCCACACTCTTGGTCCATACACCACTTTCTGTATGACAACATACATATCAGGAATAATGTTGATATGCTTACTTATAATAGATGAGTGCAATGAAACCTAATAACAGAAGCATGGTGAGTATGGGCAAACAAACCTATTATTGCAAACAAATTATAACCTATAATTTGGGGTTGCCTGTGATCAGATACAAAATTCCAATGCTGAGAGATAAGGATTGGATATAATTAGACAAACCTTCGAGTCCCCCGAGCACGCAGAGCCCATTGATCTAATTGGAAATGGATTGAGAGAAGTGATGGAGAAGAGAATCCATATCCTTCCACAAAGACTCTCCATCCCTAACAGGCTTCCGAGCCTCGCCTCTCAATTATTGCGCCCTCTTTCTCACTTGCATTCCCTCTTTATTGATAAAGTTGCAAAGCAGGGATTTGTTGTGGAAGCCATGACCTACTTAGAGGAGGCGAAGCATTATCTTCACATTTATAGTGCTCACACTAAACGAAAGCTGATCTACATTCTGCCAGCGTAGGGATACGAAAGTTGCCCATTCTGCCAGCGTAAGGATACAAAAGCTGCTTTTATATCTTCGTTTCATCTTTCTGTTTCTTACATTTCTCATGCAAAGCGATTCTTAAGATTCTCATGCAATGAAATCACTCGCAGCCGTTACAAAGGTTTCGTGTTACCTTCTTACATGCAAGATTCAAACCGCCATGTGCACGTTAGGGTGGATCCTCAAAGTTTATAAGCTCCGCCTCATTACGATTTTGTTCAATAAGGTGCTTGCACTTTATGGACAGAGTGTTCTTTTGATTTTCAGGCGGTTTCTGTTTTGGTTATTAGAGGTTAGGAATGATGTTTTTTTTGCTCATTTCATGTTAATATTTCTGTTATTATTCAACCAAGAAGCATTATAAATTACTGTAAGCGGATCTGCTTTCAAGGGCGATTTGGATCGACTTGGTAAATTTCTACGATGTGAAATCTAATTGATTTGTCTACCATCTCTGTTTCTCAGGTTTCGTTTGGAATTGATTTGGGTAATGGCGGCTGTTGCCAGCGGCGAATGCAAAGTTAACATCACTGCTGATCAACAAAATGGCTCCAATGAGTCTCAAAATAAGGGACTGCTAAGAAAAGTTGGGTTAAATATAAAAGAAATTATTATGGCCTGCTGCAAAAAGATATTGGATGTAGGAATAGAAGATCGGAGAAGGATTATACATGCCATGAAAGTTGGGCTGGCACTGTCAGTGGTTTCTCTCGTATGTCTATGGGATCCATTATTCCGCGGGGTGGGAGTTGGAGATAATGCAATTTGGGCAGTGATGACAGTAGTTGTTGTTCTCGAATTCACTGCAGGTATGAAATAATTCACCAAACCACTTTTAATTAGAATCTTTTGCTTGTATTTCAAATATTGGAGAAGTTTGGTTGTAATTTGTTTTCTCCGCATTTTGAAAAATTTGTGTGTGCCCTGCCCTGTCTTTAAATGCTCTGTTTTTTTAACTAATATTCTGGTTTACAATACTGAAAAAAAACTTGCTGTGTTTAGAAATCTGCTATCACAGAATGCAAAACATGCATATAAACAAAATACTTTCAGACAAACACAAAGAAAAGTTTAAAAGCTGCTGTTGTTTTTATTCGTTCTTCTATCTCATATATGCAGTGCTGCAGCTACATATGTACACAAAAATGCTTTCATATTTCGTGCGAAATTCCAAACAGGTCGAAAACAATTGACGCGACCTTCTTTTCTCCCTAATCTAACATTTAGATTGGTGAATAAATTGTTTTTAACATGAGCATTGTTCGCTTTCTGTTTCTACTGAAGCAGGGGCTACGATGAGCAAAGGATTAAACAGAGGAATTGGAACCGTAGTGGCAGGGTCTCTAGCCTTTCTTGTTTGTTACTTGTCAGAGCAAGTAGCGCAAGAAGAGGCCGTCGTAGTGGGATCTTCTCTGTTCATCATAGGTGACTAATCGCTACTTTTGATGCTTTCTTGGAACTCTTTTTAGTCGATTCACCTTCTTACCGCTCAATTCATTTGCAGGCGCAGCTGCCACATATGTTCGCTTCTTCCCTTATATCAAGAAAAAATTTGATTATGGAGTTGTGATATTCCTGGTGACATTCAGCATGCTAACAATCTCTGGATATCGAGTGCACAATATATTACGCACGGCATACGAACGCCTCACCACCATACTCATCGGATTTGGTGTGTGCCTGGTCGTAAGTCTGCTGCTTTTTCCTATCTGGGCTGGCGAGGATCTTCACAATTCAACAGTCAAGAAATTGCAAGGCCTTATGGAATCTCTGCAAGGTAGGGGAAACGAACCAAATCAAAAGAGGTTCAAAAATGTTGTTTAATTGTGATAGAAACATAATGTTATCTCCAGCATAAATAACAAGATAATATATTGGATTGGCTGTTACCCGTCCAGTGTTTAAATTCGTAATGGTTGAGTCCCGCGCATATGTGATGCCAGGATGCATCGATGAATATTTTAGCGGAGACTGTGATGACAAGGTCGAAGATGAATCGGAAGATCCCATATACAAAGGATACAAGTCTGTCTTAGATTCAAAAGCCACTGACGATTCTTTGGTAAATAAAAACATATTGTTTTTCCTTCTGCTATCTGCAAGCATTGATTTTACATGTTAAATAACTGGGTTTGAATTGCAGGCGACATTTGCTAGCTGGGAGCCAAGACATGGCCGGTTTCGATACCGGCACCCATGGAAGCAGTATGTGAAAATAGGCGTGAAACTTCGATATTTAGCATATTCTATTGTGGCCTTGCATGGATGCCTTCGATCTGAGATTGAGGTATATACATATACATTTCCTGTGATATTATCAGTTTGCTGATTATTTTCGATACATTACAGATCATGAAACTTATTTTCAATTCATTACAGACTCCGCATTCCGTTCGTTCAGTATTGAAGAAGCCATGCACCAAGGTCGGCCAGGAAGCAGCAAAATTACTGGGAGAGCTGTCGAACAGCATCCGACATATGACAAGATGCGATTGGGAGTCAATGATGAAGGAACTGCAACCTGCATTGAAAGATCTGCAAGCTGCCTTGCATGCTCATCCAAAGCTCTTAATCGTTGAGAATGAAAATAGAGAAGCAGAAGATGAAGATTTTGGTAATGAAAAAGACGGGAAGGCGATCAGAAGATTAATGTCATGGCATGGAGAAAGGGGCAACACAGAGACATCAAGACAGGGGGTTGAATTTGCAGAAGCGCTTCATTTGGCTACGTTTGCATGGATGCTGGTGGAGATTGTAGCGAGGCTTCAGCATGTGGCAGAGGCTGTGGAAGATCTCGCTACAATGGCTAATTTCAAGCCTTATAATCCTTCCTCTACACAAGAAGCTATAAACATAACTTCTTCTCCTCGTCCTAATTATACCCCCAAACCCAGCTTTAGAAGAACCCCAGAAATATATATTTCAAGCAACAGTGTTGACTGATTTCTTTTTTTTAAGTTTATACTCCATTCCTGCATACATGCCGTCTGTCTACGATTTTCAGAGAGACTGGCAATGGTCATAGAAATGGCACTGTTTTAGTCTTGTTAGCATTAGCCCTGTGCTACTTCTTACACTGACGATTTCTTACACTGTTTCTTTTGTGTGTCTGAGAGAAACCACTGACAGTGCCAGCCCAGCTTTCATGGCATGTATAATCCTTTACGGATCTTCTACTTCCACATCCAATATCTTTTTGCAGCTGGCCATAATAACCTCTTTTATATTTAACCCAACTTTTCTTAGCAGTCCCTTATTTTGAGACTTATTGCAGCCATTTTGTTGATCAGCAGTGATGCTAACTTTGAATTACCTGGTAATTGTTAAGATCTACTTAAAAAATAGTCATTCTTGACATTTGTCAAGATCATGAATAAACATTAGTTTTTTGGTTCGTATATGTACAAAATCTTTGTACACAATAAAAACTTCGACTCTCAATGCTTAATGGTGAATATACCCTCAGCACGTAAGAATACAGTTTTACGTAAATATATAAATATTAATTGAAAACAACGTGGCAATTATTTCCCATGGGACAAAGAAAAATGTTATAAGGTATACGAAAATGAAATAACACCTCCACAAGATGACACCATTCACATCAGATAATTGCAATTTACCAGGCAGAGAAAATCAACATTTTTAACGCAAATTTCCAAACGTGTAAGGTGCAGATCCAATCCACAGCTTGGACTGCATTTACACCGTTCCGTACAATATATTGACAGGAAAATTGCTCAATTGTAGCCTGTTTTTCTTCGAATTTGCCGGGCAGTCGGCACATATGGAATAAAAATGGCAATAACACCTTCCTAAGCTAATTTTAAAGGAGAACATCTTCCACGTTTTGGAAAGTCTAAATTTTTTAGTAAGACTTCTTTTATTCATAAGAAATATCATAAGAACAAAGAACTTCTAGATTTTGAAATATTGAATTAAAAATTCTTATTATTATATTTTTTGGTCTAAGGTTTGAAATTAGTTAGAGAAGTGAGTGTATCGAAGATTTGTATCGGAGGTAACTCATTATTAATCATTGATTCAATTTGTTTAAAATGATCTTATAATTAGAAATTGAATAAGTTCTTGATTGTAGTTTGGGGAATGTTAAATTAGTTTTAGAGTTTGTATTGTTATAGAGAAGTTAATGGAGTGACACATATGTTGGTAAACCTTGTAATTGATTTTTAGGAGTCATATAAAGAGCTAAGATCTTTATGTTTGGAATGATTCTATTTTAAGCAACATTGTTAAAAAGAATACATAATGGACAACTTATTATCTTAATCAGATGTCCTATTTACATTTCCCTAATCAATTGTCAACAATTCATTGGGACTTGTTAGCAAGGACCTATGCTTGTATTCATATATATTTCTTAGATATGACATGCATGGGAATAATAGAGGATGCAAGTGAATCGATGGTTAGTTATGATTCGGTGTGATCAAAGCACTAATCAAATAGGTATTTTTGCTGTTATCATTCATACAATTATTATTATTGGTGATAATATATGTTAGTGTAATATTTAAGTTTACTTAGGTAATTTGAATTAATTAATTAGGTAGGATAGGATAATAAGTTACACATTCTCATTCTTTCATGGGATTTTACTTTTTTCCTTATCCTCGTATATTTTGAAACTTAAATAAGCAATTCCTTGATTTTTGGTTTTATGTCTTATCCTTATCCTCGTTAGATTTGAAAACTATAAGGCTATTCATTTGTAGCTATATTTCCTTCTTGTGAACTCTAATATGTTTAGTATATTTAATAGGAAATTTGTGGACTTTAGTATATTTTTTTCATCAAACAAGTTGGAAAATCGACACATGAAATTACAAATTGAAAATGTAATAACACACTCCCAAGATAATTTTAAAGGAGAACATCCTCCACATTTAAAAAGTCTAAAATATTTTAGTAAGATATATTTTATTCATAAAATATAGAGAATCATTAGAAGTACAAAGAATTTATATTTTTTTATGATCAATGTTTATATTGCCACTTATAAAATAATGTTATAAATATTCATAAAATAGTGGGCAAAAATAGTCACACCCCAAAAGTTCAAACTAGGCAATAGCCCAAATAAAACACAATAACACAATAATAAAAAACCACTTTGCAACAAGAGAAAGTATAGAGGGAGGAGGAGGAAGATGGTATCGGTCATTCAATTTTCTTCATACATCAGCAAGATTTGAAGTTTCCATAGGATGGTCCCAACCATCATTATCGTCTTTATCATTATTATGTTGGCTATCTTCAATAACAACTTGAACAAGGAGAAATAGCAAGATCCAACTAAGGGAACTTACCAAAGTCTATCCAACCAATAATCCCACCACAAAAATTAGGGGAGAAGTAGAATATCCTTGTTGAGCATGATCTCTTCTTGTCAGAGGAAAAGAGGCCTAAGAATGAGCATCCTAATTTTTATTAGTAAATTGATTGTGCCCTCAACAATGTTTGAGATGACAAGATTGATCTTTACTAAAGGTGGGAGTCAAAGGGGCCCTGTAAATAGTACGAGGTATTACTCCAATTATTTGAAATCACTTAGAGGTGAAAAAGCTTAAGCACAACTTTATTGGCTTGCACTTGGATCTACATAAGCACATTAGAATATATCATGAATTAGAATAAAAGAAAGAAATTATGATCAACAAAACAACCAAAAAAAGAAACATTTTTATCTTTTCAAATGATAAAAATAGTTTTCACCTATAAAGCATGACAAATCTAATATTTAGAAGGGATTCTAGGAAAATCTCCTAACAACGCCATGTGTCAAGAAAAATTCTTAGCCCAAAAAGGCTTGAAGAAATTGTGGATCCCAATCCATGCAACTTGAGAGACTCTTGATGAACTAAAAAAGGAAATTGAGTATCTAGAATTTCCAAGTGGTTTAAACTAGAACTAAAGAGAAGGCCTTGGAAAAGAATAAACTACCTAGAAAAATGAGTGACCTTTGGTTCAAGAATGCATAACAAAATTGTCTAAAATATGTGCTACCAAAATAATAGTAGAAATTGTATAATCCATATTTAATTTAATATAGGTACCATAAGTAAATAAGGA
>VDFB02297865.1:0-46040 GCA_007258455.2 Sequoia sempervirens
GACCTACTAATAGTTTATCTAAAGAGGTTTATTGTGATGATGTAAACAAAAAATAACAAAGGAAATGCTTTAGAAATGACAAGAATGGGAAAGGTAAGAATTCAACTCATGATAGGTCTAGTTCTCCAACAAGCTCCACACGAACGAAGTACCTACACATAGTAGAGTAGGGAAAAATGTTGGGGCTGTTTTGGGGCTTGTCGTAGTCAAGCCCCTATTTTGGTGTTTCCACCTCCACAAATAACTAGATAGATAGAGAAATATAAGTGCGATAAAGAAATTACAAAAAAATAGAATTCCAAACACTATGAAGAGCACTATGCTACTCAAATCCAACAACAATGCGATAGTAAATGAATAATACCACCCCGACCAAAGGCACTCAAGGCCAATGAGAGAGGAATGCAAGCTTACAACCGTGGCAAAGTCGACGTGGCCATAGCGGCGCCGAAGGAAGCCTCACAAGACACCAAGTTGCAGCTTCTATGGTAGATGTGAAGAATGTTGTGATGTTGGAATGTAAGAGTTGATAGTGCAGCAAGTAACCAAGAAGTTGCAAGAATATGCTTCAAGAGTTGTGTAGAAGCATGAGAATTGTCAAGAATGAGTATAAGAATGAATGATAAGAGAGAAGAGTCATTTTTAGGTGAATTTGGGAGGGAAAGAGCCGTTCAAAGGTCGACTAGGAGGCGCAGATACGTTACACTTCGGCCCCAATGGCGAGCGTAACGCCTCTGCAAATTCAAGAGGTAGGAATCCTATCAGGACAGTAGCGCATCGTTCAAACGTCTACGCGCCGCACGTGTGTCCCTAACAAAAATTCCCCCACTGACACTTCAGAAAGGTGCCAAGTGGATGGAGTACGGACGGAGGATGTGGAATTACATTGTCGAGTTTGATTTTTCTAAGGTGAAGGGTGTAAAAGGGGAACTTGCAAGGGGGGTGCAAATTCACACCTATACTGTTGTACCCCAAAATTAAAATTTTTGTTACACTTAGACATTTTGAAGAAATGAGTAAAAGTCTTGTTAAATCTGTCAAAAAGGTCAAAATTTGGGTGTGCTTGTCTTGCATGAGGGGTCGAAATGTGAAATTCCCAAAATCTGACGATCTAGGTCTGCTTAGAGCGACCTAATCTACAAAATCCAGATCTCAGTTTTTCATCCCTACTTTTTAGGAAAACTGCTATTTTTAGAAATTTCCTAAAAATAGTAACTTTTTCTAGGTTTTTCTGGGTTTCTTTCGAAACGGATACTGGCAAAATTTTCTAAAAATAGAAAGTTTTTCCACAAGGGTCCAAACTGATTTTGATTGGCTCAAAATACGTCCATATCAGGCTGGTGCAATCAGAATCTCAAAATAATCAGTTTTGCCCTACTGGATCTATTCTGCTTTTCAGAAGCATTTCAGGAGGTCCAAAGCCATCAATGGAGGTCACTCGGCTACCAGGCGTCAAATTCAATGATCAAGCATCGAACAGAAGATGAAATGATGAACATGCATGTTGAATGAAGACGGAAGGTGAAATTTACCAGATTTTGACTAAGTCTGCTTGACATGGGCGCCCCAAAAGGAAATAGGCGCCCATCTTTTTAGGGCACCAGATGATGGAATTAAGGTTTGAGCTCTAAGTCAAAGTTATTCAGAATTCTTCTAGCTCCGCAGCTAGTCCGGCAATGCAATCAACGGATCATCTAGTCACCCGGAATTCAAGATCAAACAGGGAAGTTTCAAACAGAAGACGGAATGAAAATCATGAAAAATGTTTGAAAGGTTTCTAAGTCTGGGAACTTTCAGTACTCCTGCTGCCCAGAGGCGCCCAGCTTTTTGAGGGGCCTAACTCAGCTGTAAAGATTTGCAAATGTGCTCAATCTCTTCAGAATTCAGTCTGCTTCGCAATGAATATCTTTGTCCGGGCATTCAACTTGTTCTCCGGAAAAATCCAAATCAAGGTGAAGGTAGAGGATGAAGGTTCAAATTTGAAGATAAAATTAGATGAAAATTTGACTAAGTCTGGAGCAAATGGGCGCCCCAGGTGAAGAAGGGCACCCAAGCTTTTGGGGACTTTAACAGATGAATTTGCTAAAACTGCCTCCAGCATGTCTTCTTCAGATCAGAACAAGCTCTCCAAAGAGATCATCAGCTCGTCAATCTGAGATGGCAGTCGTCAGATGCAAAAGGCTGAACAGAGGGTTTAACGAGAGCGAAATTTTGAAATTCAAAAGCAAAGGTGAAAACACTGAGAAATTGGCTAACTCTGGTGAAGTTGGGCACCCCAGCTTGCCAGGGGCGCCCAAGCTTTTGGTGCCTCAAATTCAACTTTTTAGCAAAGAGATCCCAAGAAGACCCCTCTCAGAATCTCCTCAGCTTCGCGACAAGCCCAGACATCAGTCAATCCGAGCTCCAAATCACCAAATCAAGCGAGATCATCTGTAGAAGTGAAAGGATGAAGAAATTAAAAAAAAAATGGCTAAGTCTGCTTAAGATGGGCGCCCCTGGAGAGAAAGGGCGCCCAAGATTTTGAGCCCTGAAATGTTAGAATTTGCAGATACGGCTTCTAAAAACACTTCGTCAGTTTCAATCAAGCTATCCAATGGAGCTGCCAGTCAGTCGATCGGATTAGCGTAGCTCCCAGAATCAAGATTTCATGAGAAGATCATAGGGAAAAGGAAGAACTTGAAAATCATAAAAATGGCTAACACTGTGAAAGTTCGGAGCCCCTGGAGGAAATTGGCTCCCATGAATTTGAAGGTCAAAACGAAATTTTTCGCCAGAGGTGCCTCTAGAACAATTTTCTCATAATCAATCAGTCTATGCAATGAATCATCCAGCTCGTTCATCGGATCAATCTGGAAGCCGGAGATCGAGGTCAAACCAAGGGTCAAAATGGAAGAAAAGTTGAAAATTCTCAAAAAGTGGCTAACACTGGGTGAAGTGGGCGCCCCTGTCCAAGAAGGGCACCCAACTTGTCATGCCTTAGTCAAAATTCTCAAGTTTTAAAATTGCAAGATGAAGTGAATGTCTAAATTCATTGAACAAGTTGAGTTTAGGGTTTTGAAGATTAAAACAAAAGAAAGCAAAGCTATTTCAAGGCCTAAATCTATTTAAGACATCTCTTCCATTCAGTTTTCATCATTTTTGCAAGTAGCATTCAAAGAAGAAAAGTGGAGCAGCAACTTTGAGGTTTTATTTCAAGATTCAAGAGCCCAAGGTTGCTGATTTTCATAAATAATTTTCAGACCAGCAACATAAGATCTGGCTTTTTCATGCTTTTTCATTCAGAAGATCAAACTTTTGAAGGAGAAGATCAAAGATTTCCATTTTCAGCCTTCAGGGTCTGCTCAACTCGTTCTTCTGAAGAATTTTTCAAGAAATTTTCATCAAGTTGCAGCAGCTGCTTTTTCCTTGCATGTCAGTGAAATCTTCAGAGTTTGCAAATTTTGATCATCTGGGTCCTCTCAAAACAGTCTTCTGAAGAAAACCCATATCACAGCTTTTTCAAGAAAATTTCAAATTCTAGGGTTGGCTGCTTTTTCAATCAGCCATCAATGTTTTTCATATATGATCAACTGGGTCCATTACTAATTGTGTTCTCAGGAAAAATTGAAGAAATTAGGGTTTGCTGCTTTTTCAGTCTAGATTCAAAATTTTCAAAAATGGACAATCTGGGTTGTATTGCAACGAAATCTGAGCAAAACCCATATCTCAGAAAAATTTCCAAAAAATTTGTCTGTTTGAGGATGAAAAACCAGCATTCTAAAAATAGAAAGTTGCTCAAAGCTTGTCTGAACATAGGCGAGTTTACAGTCATTCTTCAAGGTTTTCAATATGGAGTACACTCCCCTCGAGTTTTAGACCAAATCAGCACTATGTCAAAACTTCATCATCTTAGCTGAAGAACACAAGGAGGTGTGATATGAGAAAAAAGGAAAGGTATCAGAAAAGAGTTGTGCAATAATCTTCTGTTGGAAATCAAGAGAAGTGTCAGAAACATAAGGTTGCAGAGCCGCCAAGTTATCAATTAGTGAGTCATCTTTTCGGGCAACAATGTTTTTCAAGAACAGAACTCATAAAGCAGCCAAAGAAGTGAAGGATTCTCTAAGTTTGATCACAAAAGGCGAAGAGATCTTGGAGAATCAGAATATTTCCTTAGATAGTATCAATGCACCTGACCAGGACATAGTTTCCTGCTTTTTAGCAGATATGATTGAGATTTAAAGCGGCTTTCATCTAGAAGCTTTCTTTCCGCTTTCTTTCTATTCTTGGAACAATTCTTATCCATTCTTTGAAGAAGAGAAAGAAGATAAAATGTAAAAGTTGGCGTTTCCCGCTTTTTCTGCTTTCTAAGGTTTTAGATGTTATCTTCTTTCTAGATTTAGTAATAAAGCTTGCTTGCTGAGCAAGCCCTAGATTGTGAAAGCAAGGAGATTTTAGGGTTCCCTACTCCTCTGTTTCTCTATAAATAAGAGCCTTTGCTCATTTAGTTTCTTTAACCATACTAGTGATAACAAAACGCTGAGCCTATTTTGCCTTCTATTTGTTATTCAAGTGTCGTTCAATTGTGTTGTGATAGCAAATTGTTGAGCCTCTTTAGCCAACAAGAAGTTAGTGTGATTGTTGTTTCTATTGTGTAAGAATAAGATTGCAAGCCTCTTTAGCTACAATTTCTTATTCCAGGCATGTTAGAAGTGAGTTTTGTTCCAAAAGTTCGAGTAATAAAATCATGAGCCTCCTTTGCCTTGATATAAAATCTCAGACTTCCGTTATTTGTGTTTTACTTTTATGATCTTGATTTCAACTTACATTAAAGTGTGTAGATGTTCGTTGAGAAAGAGTTTATCGAAGTATTTTGTCAGAAATCTACCTTGTTCATTTCTAGTTTCTCTTGCTCTGCTTATTACTTGAGAAGTTAGAAACGTCTTTAGTCTAAGTTAGTCGTAGTTGAAGTTCTTAAATCAGAAAATCTCAGTTGCGGCATTTGTGTTTTATAAACCTTGGCTCTAGCTGATCAAAAAGATAGGCAACTTAGTTTTAGTTTACTTTCTTGAATACCATCAGCAAGAGGGAGCTTCCCCTCCTAATTTGAAGAGCAGTTTATCTGTGCATAGCTGTCCGTTTCAAATACGCATACCAGAGGTGCGAATTTAAAAACCAACATATACATATATATATAAACACACACTTAGTTCCTCTCACTTTAATACATATATCAAGGTGAGAGGAACTAAATGATAGTTGTGTGCTAAGTTATTGAGTCGGAATTGGGTATGGGTGCCAATAAATGGATACAATACACTTATATCGCAATTTTTTGTAGGGGGCTGCATAAATTGGTACAAAAAACATATAAAATCATTAATATAAATATTTGCAACTTAAAAACTATTATATTAACATAAAGCTATAATTTTATTTTATTTTTACATGTTCAATATTAATAAGAAATATTAAAGCAGAATTGTACAGACATGGATAGGAATACCATATCAAATACACAACTATTTTTCAAAACCAACTAATATAAATACCACTTAATATGACATTCATAAGAAACACAAATAAAACAATTAAATAATAAATACTATTAATAATAAAATCAAAAATATATATTAAATAATATTAAACTTAATAAATAGTCAATTTAAGTGGGTGGATGGACAGGTAACCCTCCACAAATGGAGTTGTGGAGAGTTAATGGCAATGACGTGGACCTCTTGTGCGTTGTGTTGCCACATAGATATTACAATTCACTGTTGGTTAGGGGTAGTGGGCGATTTCATTGAGTAGTCACATGGTAATCTTGATACAACCAAATCGAAATCATGGTGTCTTAAGTGTAACTGTTGGCCAGCCTTTTCACGCGAATGGTTCACATGCTCGCGGCTCAACAATTTAGTAAGGATACCTCTTCAGCCATTGTGGTTTTCATTTAATGATGACAAATTGCTCCTTCTATATGCCAAGGGCATGAGGCAAGTTGGCACTCTAACATTGCCTCGGGTTTCATAGATCAACCGAGGCATTAAATTTAGCCGCATTGGTTTCCTTTTCTCATGGCGATGTTCCTTATCCGCGTTTCAGCCAATGGTCTGGTTTGTGGTGGCATGAACACTTCTGGTGTAGTTGTTGAGTAGCAAACGTCAAATGGCCTTTAGGGGCCCTATGACAACACTTAGGATGAGGTGCATAATTCACCATCCGAATTTCCTCACGTTCGCAACGGTGAAATTTATCGTAGGGAAAGGTTTCATGGAAGGGAGTGAGGGGTACAGACTGGATACTAATATCTCCTCTTGAGTATTGGCGGGGCTTTTAGATGTTAATGTCCCTAAACATGAAGCGAAAATTATAATGCAAAGGTTAGTCAAAAATGATCTTCTGGTGGGATTGGAGGAGGCACTGGCCGCGGCCACGCTTGGAATTGCAATCCCTCACCCGTGTGACCAAGGTCTTTTGGAGGTTCCAGGAGAAACAGTCAAATACTATCCCTTCCTTTTGGATATCCAAAGTCTAGAGCTGATAGAACATTGAAGGCTTGCGGTCGTCGGGGCTGAATTCCTCAAGAAAAAGTTTCACCTCTCGACGGTGCAGAATGCTACATGGCGATATGAGTTCAGGGTTTTTCTCAACAAAACTTGTGGGGAAATAGGTAATTGTGTTTGTCATTAGCCATCTTGGCATTTCCAGGTTTAGCATATATAATAGTATAGGCTGCCTTGTCTCTGTAAAGCCAATTTTGACATGACCCTGCGTGGTCACTTTAGTGCATAAGAAAGGGAATTTTGGGTTTTTTGGAATGTTTGCTGGGCAGGCTTCTCGATCAAACCATCTGCCTCTATGACCTTGATACTCCATTGTAAAGCATTTTGCAGTATTAGTATAAATCTCATCTTACCTATCGAAAAAAAAATAGTCGATTTAATACTAATTACTATAAATAACATGTATTTACCAATTATATTATATAAAAATAAATTACGTTTGATAAACAATAAACTTCATTAAAACTAATTGTAAGGTTAATAATTATTAATAAATGTTATTAAATATAATAAAATTTTCCTAAATTAAAACTTAAAATTAAAGCTAAACTTAAACAATACTACAGTCTAAGTTTGGTCAAAGAAAAAGAAAACTCTAACAGCAATGAAAAACATTCCAATGGCAAGCAAGGAGAAGAGGGGCAGGAGAAACAGTAGTTAGCCTGCGACACAAATGCAAACTAAAATGGGGTTAACCATGCTGTCAGAATCTGGATCAAACAGGCCTTTCTTCCTTGTCTGCTACTGCTGGTGAAAATGCAGTGAAAAATACTGTCATGCAGGGTTTTGGTCAAACTTTTTTACATTAAAAAAGTTAAACAAAATGCAATAAAATTTTCATCCACCACTGAGATCACTGTGAAAACACCTCATCTAAGTTGGAATCACCTGGGTACAGTCCTTGACAACTCTAAACAAATCCACCCCAAAAAAAAATACCCTACTGGATTGAGCAGGCATTTTGTACCTGAATCTGATTCCAAAACAAAACATATCTGGGTACACAAGGTTTTTCTGCCGATTCAGTAACATAGGTTGTGTGTTTGTGACGAGGTACAGTTAGTTCATTTAATGGTATTTTAATAGCCTTTGACAGCTGGCTTACACCGTAAAGCTTTTTGGAGACATTGATCTGATACATACATACATGTATGTGTGTGTACATATATTTGTAGTTCATTAAACTTTTTGGAGACATATATATATGTATGTGTGTGTGTGTATAGTATATATACATATATTTGTAGTTCATAAAACTTTTTGGCAACATTGATCTATATATAAAAGCTTTGAAAGCTGTTTTACACCACCATTTTTCATCTTGGTAAGCTTTTCACAGACATCAATTTGATTTATATATTTTTTTTCAAATATCAGCGTGCATCTATGTACATAATGGATGCCATCACTGCTTTGCCAAAACTTAAACCATAATATTTTCTTCTATGGCATCAAAAACATAAACTAGATATCCAGAACTCACTGGAATGCGATTGTCACTGTTGTCAAAAACAATCTCCACGAATGCCGCCAAGACTTGATGGCCCGCGCCTTCCTATCATTGGGATAATAAACCATTAAAAGATCAATCCGATTGGTAAAAAACAGAAGCCAAGTGCTGAACATATTCAATACCCAAAATTACAAAGGATAGCCTTACATGTAAAAGTGCTTGTCTATCTTCAGCACGAAGATTGTGGAACAGGTCACTCAAGACAAACCGTATAGCTAGTGACCGCAAATTCACAGAATTACAAGGTAACACTAAAATCTTAATAAAGGATTGAAAAAATAGCTATTCTGTGCAAGTGTTAAAATGGAACTGCACAAATTTTAAGATTCCACTTCATGTGCAGAAAATAGAATATTTATAGCCAGAATATATTAATACATATTAATATTTTCCCCTTTATTTACTGCATTTAAAAAGTCCATTACATACCATGAAAAAAATTTGTCTTCCCTGACCCATTGGCACCAACTGTACCACAAAATAAAATAATTATAGATTAGAAGCCATCAAATAGCAAACAGCTAAATCAATCATTCCTTCTTAAAAAATTTGAAAAACAAATATCCAAACCACTTTACTGACATGTCCGTGATATATATGTGAATAAAAAAAATTAGCAAAACCCAATCAACATAAATATCCAAGAAAGGAAGAAAACATTTATAACCAAATTTTATGGTAAGAACAAATTCAAACTACCTGTAAAATCCTTGAATATTTGCAGACCACTTAAAATAAAGACAATCACAGATACTTTAAAGAGAACTTGCTTCAAATGAGATCATAATAATCACCCAAGTCTAAATAAACATGAAGATGGAAACAGGAATACTGTAGAAAGACGTGACTCAAAAGATTCATTAAGTATTTGAACAAATTGCTGATTATGTATGCTTCCTGACTTCCAGTACACAAATATTAAGTAATGTCGCAGGAATTTTTCTACCAGATCTTCCATCTTATAAGAACCATACCAGCAACAAGACTAAAGGAAAAAGTGAAGATTCAACAAACAGTGTAGGATATCCAAACTTTTCATCCACTCAATGCAGCTTCTACCTCAGAATGTACATGGTCAAGCACCACATGTTTAGCAAAAGGATTACAATAGATAATATACATAAGCCACATGTTCCCTTACAAGAATGAAAGGTAAAAAGGTTCATGCCATTGAATTTCAAACCTTTCTGAAATTTTACTTAAGTGCTCTAGCTTTGTTCCTATAATCACTTCTGATAAGACACTTCAAAAGCAGCATAAGTGACAATAGTAAGTTACAACAAAGGCACATAATACAAACAACCTTGTCAAAGAAAGGCCCCTTGCCACAAGTAAACATTCCTTACAGCCACGAGAAGTAGCTGGAAGGAGACCAAAGCCCTAGTATAGATTACAAACCAGAGCAGAAGTGCCAACATTTTCATCAAACTCAGGGAAGGTGTCAATAAAAAGCTTGATGAAATCCTTTAAAGAATGTTCAGATAAACCTGTAAAAGAAAGGCCCCTTGGCAAAAGTAGCCATTCCTTAGAGCAGAGAGAAGTAACTTTAAGGAGATCAAAGACATAGTATACATGAAAAACTGGAGCAGAATGCTTAACGTACTCATCAAACTGTAATGTCCCTTTTTGGAAGCAAGGAAGAAAATAAGTGAGAAAAATAATATTTTATTATTTTTTATTTTTGGTGCTCAAGGAGGAGGTTAAATAATATTTATTATGATTTTTGGTGAAGGTAAAATATTTTTATAATTTTTCTCTGAGGCTTTACGACCCTTTTTGGGGGTTGAAAAAAAAAAAAAAATTTGAATTTTAGGGCTCAAATTACGTCAGCCAAATTGGAGGGTAAAGGCAATACAAGATCTTTGTGAAGGCATTTCATCATGGTGAATTATTCTGGCTTTTCAGATCAGCAATTATTGCAACTATTCCAAAGAAGAAAACCCTTGTGAATTTTAGAATAATATTTCTCTATAGTGTTAATGGTCAATATTAGAATGTAGTGAGTTAGCTTAGGTTTCTACTGTTTCTACAGTAGTTAGTAGTTGAAGTAGCTAGACATTTTAATGTCTATAGTTATTTACTTCCTCTTTATATTGTAACCTCTTTTTTTGTTAATGATAGAATGTTTTTTACCATTCACATGGTATCAGAGCTAGAAAGCTCAAATTCGTTTTTTCCTAAAAATTTTGAAAGAAATTTTTCAAGATTTCTGAGAAACGAATTTCGTTAGTTCTGGGCATTTTTGAAGGAAAAAAAAATCGCATGTTTGGCTACTAGGCGCAACTGAAACCCTTCTAGGCGAGTTCGTGGCTTTATGGGCGTCTGTTTTCTCATCTTCTTTCCCTGCCTTTTTCTCACGACCTCTGCAGCTCCTAGCGCGTTCTTTTTTTCTCCTGGCGCGTGTTTTGATCTTGCAAATCGAAGTCGTGAGCTTTGTGCCCTCCCGTGCTCACGTCAGTCTTCTGAAACACGCATTTTGGGTGCGTCTTTTCTGCAACCCTCGTGCGATGCATTTTCCAGGCCGGCGTGACTTCTGTGTGACACGTCTGTGGACGTGTTCTTTTACACGTCTTTAGCTGCGCAACTTAGACGTGATCTGAGCCCCTTTTTTGTCTCTTGAAGCCGCGATTTTCACCTGATTAGGGTTGTGATTTTTTGTTGCTCTCTTGGTCGCATTTTGTCATAATTTTGGACGCGAATCTCTGTAATCTTTGGTTGCATCTCCAGCCCAAGTTTTTGACACGATTTTAAAAAAAAAAATTGTCTACATTTTGTTGGTTTTTGGTGCAGCAACTAGGGTTTTTAAAAATTCCTCTTATTTTGAAGCCGAAAATTTATTCTAATTACAGATTCGTTGTTGGCTTTTTGAGACCTTTCCTGGGTTGCTGTCGGATTTTTTTGGGTGTCTCGAAGTTCGTGCCTCAAAATTTGTGCAAGTGGGTGCTGACGAAATTTTCTAGGTATTTAGAGTTTTTTTTTTTTTTTCAACAACATTTTTTGGGTACTCTTCAAATCTTCTAGGTTTTGTCTTCCAAGTGCCTCGAAATCCGTGCTAGGGTTTATGCTTTGCATTTGTGTTGTTTTTGTTTTCATTTTGCCTTCACCAATTTGACCTCAGTGTACATGATGGCATCTCTGACAAATATCATGCTCAAAAGTAGCCAGAAGTTCAATGGGAAGAATTACAACACCTGGAAGCAGCACATGATTACGATCTTTGAATATCATTGCCTCAACCAAGTTGTTTTGGGGAACTCACCTCAACCTACCGTTGTTGGCAAGGATCGGGACAAATGGGATGAGCACAACTGGGAAGTCGTCATGCTCATCAAACTCTCAGTCACAGATGAGCAACTACCTTAGGTACCGTCTGGCAAAACTACTAAGGAAATTTGGGATCATTTGAAGGACCTTCATGAAACCTCCTACAAGAGCCATGCGTTCTTACTGAACAACATGTTTTCTATCATGATGGATGAGAAGACAACTTTGCAGGCGCATCTAAACAAGATCCAGAGATCCGAGATTAGTTGGAGGCGATTGGTCGCACAATGGAGGAAGAGGACATGGTAGTGATCACTCTGAAAAGTCTACCCAAGTCTTATGAACATTTCATCGAGACTCTCGACATTACGTCTGCTAATGTTGATCTGAAGTTTCCGGAGCTATGTACTATCCTCTTGCAGCAGGATTGCTAGAAACAGTAGTTTGGGAGCAGTACCAATTCCACCTCCACAGAGCAAGCGTTCTCTGCCAAATCTTCTGCTAAGAACAAAAGGAAGGCGCAAACTTTTCAGCTGAAAAGCTCTGGTTCTTCTCAGGACAGCAAGAAGAAAAAGAACGTTCAGTGCAATTATTGCCATGAATACGGTCACATGAAGGCTAACTGTCGCATTCGGTTGGCTTCTAAATAAAAGAAGCGGGGAGGGTCTCAACAAAAGGCAAATGTCGCAGAGCACACTGAGCAGAAAGAATTTGCATTCTATGCTTTTATGGCCAAGCAAACAGTAAATTCAATACAATCTTCTGCCTGCTATATTGATTCCGAGGCTTCGCAACATTTTACTCATCGTCAGGATTGGTTCACAAAATTTGAACCATTCTCTGATTCTATCATTTTTGGAGGAGGCGAAGAGTACACAGTTGCTGGTAAGGGCATTGTTCAGATTCCCTCAAGAGCAAGAAATTTACTCTTTCTTGATGTTTACTATGTTCCAAGCATGGAACATAACCTTCTCTTAGTCAGTCAAATCATGCGGCATTCTCACCAATTGGATGTTGTTTTCAATTCGTCCATCTGCAGCATCGTTGATAGGGAGACTCGTACTACAATCGCTATAGGATTTCAGGATCATGGTCTGTATAGACTTGCTGATTCTGGTGATTCTCAGGAGCACGCTTTGGCCGCCAGGAGTACTTTCATCGGCTTATGGGCACTTGAATGTGCACTATCTCTCTCAACTGTCTTGGGAGGGTTTGGTTACTGGTCTACCTAAGATCCAAACTCAAAATCATGGAGTTTGTGGAGCCTGTCAAGTTGGGAAGCAGCATCAGACACCACTCTTGGATGGTGATTCTTGGTGAGCCTCCAAGGTACTTCAATTGGTTCACGCTGATGTATGTGGACCAATGAACACTCCATCTGTTACTGGGTCCAAGTACTTTTTATTATTTGATGATTTCAGTTGAAAAATGTGGGTGTATTTCAGTGTTCCACGGAGTTTCCTAAAGGGGATGCGTCTCCGTGTGCGGGACGCGTCTCGGGGACGGGGGACAAGGGGTCTAAGTTTGGGGACGGCGGCAGGGGGCGGTGGGGGGGTGCTGCTGATATACATATGGTACTTGAATAACTAGTTATAAAAAGATGTTTAAGAATAACATTTCAAATTAAACTTTGGAAAATTAGTAAAGTTGCTAATACTAACATTTTAAACAATTGAATACTGTTACTAAACGACTAAAAGTATATAAAATATTAAAATTTGCAAATGAAATTGTCGAATTTGAGATTTCTATTATATGACTATCGAAAATATGACATGTCACATCATAATATCATATCATAAAGATGATTACAATGATTAGAATGATACATTGATATCAAAATAAGTACAAAATGCAAAACTGTAGTGAAGGGAGGCCTCTAGTCATCCCCAAACTTACTCTTTCACTCACTCTTCTCATTGGTTTTCCTCTTCTTCACCTAGCTGTTGCAAAACATCAAATGGCATATGCGAGCAAAAAAATGAAGAATGAGAGTGTTTTGTTTAGCTTATGAATTTTAGAAGGGTCCCACCAGCCTTTAGGGTTCAGCCCAAGGCTTACATTCCAAGAAAATTGAAAGAAATTTTTTACAAAATTGCTTTTTTGGACATCCCACCGCAGGGGACGCCTGGGTGTCTCTGAGACGCTTGAGGGACGGCTAGAAGTCCCCGAGATGTCTTGGGGACGTCGAGGAGTCCCCGCCGTTTCCTCGGAGTTTCCCAAGTCCCGGCAGCGGTGGGGGGACGGCGGGGGGACGTTTCTCAGCCGTCCCCAAGTCTCCGAAACATCCGGGACGGGGGGACGGCTGAAATTTGGGGGGGGGACGCGTCCCCGTGGAACACTGGTGTATTTTCTCAAACATAAATCAGATGTGTTCAATACATTTCAGCAGTATAAGGCCTTAGTTGAGAAAGAATCAAGTTCTCAGATTGTCACTCTAAGGTCAGATAATGGGGGGGAGTTTTGTTCAGCTGACTTCTCTACTTTTTGTGCTGCACACGGCATTAAGTGCCAACTTACCACACCATACACCCTTCAGCAAAATGGTGTCATTGAACGTAGGAATCGCACCATTACTGAAATGGCTCATTCTATGTTGGAGTACAGAAATGTCCCTAAGAAATACTGGGCTGAAGCAGTTTATACTGCAATCTACCTCCTGAATCGGTCACCTACACAGGTCGTTAAGAAGATGACTCCTGAAGAAGCCTAAGGTGGGCCATATGAAAGTCTTTGGTTCTACAGCTCATGTATGGATTCCCGAAGCCGAACGTACCAAGTTGGACTCCAAGAGCCAAACACTTATGTTTACTGGTTACAATGACAATCACAATGCATATAGGTTGATTGATGTGGAGACAGATCGTCTCATATTCAGTCGTGATTGATGAGACTACTGGTCCATTCCTTCTGACTACTAGTCCTACAGATCAGCCTATGAAGGTTCCTGATGAGGGTGTTCGTCTTCCTCTTGGTTCCCCTAATGGGAGGGCTTCAGAGCATTCTGACTCTGAAGATGAGGAGTCTACCGGTCATGATATAGCACCACCTGATTTTCCTCAGGACTCACATCCAAATGTCTTTGTTCCAAAAATCCTAGGAGATGTTGTTTCTCCTACTCCAGATGTTGGTACTTCTACTCGTTGGCCTAAGTGGTGGGCCAAGACTATTGGCGATCTTCATGATGATGAACTCATTGAAGGCAGATCAGGTCATAGAAAGAGCAAGCAGCAACACAGTCAATTTTGCTCTTATGGCCAACATCCACAGCATCTATGAACCTCATACATATTCAGAAGCTAAAGGAATTCCAGAATGGGAACAGTCTATGCAAACAGAATACCATAGTCTTCTGAAGAATCACACTTGGGTTTTCTCTAATCTTCCTCCTGGGAAGAAACCTATCAACTGCAAATGGGTTTATAAAGTCAAGTATCATGCAGATGGTACTTTAGATAAATACAAAGCCAGATTAGTTGCTCGAGGATTCACACAGCGGGAGGGCATTGACTATGAGGAGACTTTTGCTCCTACTGCCAAGATGAGCCCAATTCGTCTTCTTCTCGCTATTGCAGCCCAATTTGGATGGACAGTTCATCAGATGGATGTCAAGAGTGCCTTTCTCATCAATGACTTGCAGGAAGAAGTCTACATGACGCAGCCTCCTAGTTTCAAGGTTGCCAGCAAAGAGCATCAGGTATGTAGGCTCGTGAAAGCACTCTATGGACTGAAACAAGCTCCTTGTGCGTGGTACATCAAGATTGATCAGTACTTGGTTGATCATGGCTTTCAGCGCAGCCCTTTTGACTCTAATCTGTATGTCAAGCACTCTGGTGATGATATTCTCTTTCTTGTTGCCTATGTTGATGACTTGATCATTACTGGCAGTTCAACACATTCGATTGCAGCAATCAAACAGGATTTGTGTCGGGCTTTTGACATGACAGATTTGGGGCTTCTCCATTATTGTTTGGGTATTGAGGTTGGGCAGACCGTTGGTAGTATTTTTATCTCTCAGTCTAAATATGCTCGAAGTCTGCTTGACAAATTTCAGGTGCAGGATTGCAAACCTACCTCCACACCTATGGAGAAGGGGTAAAAGTTATCAGCCAACTCTAATTCACCTCCGGTCAATGAAACGACATTCAGGCAACTATTGGGCAGTCTCATCTACCTCACTGCCACTAGACCTGATATCACTTTTGCAATGAGCGACATTTCTCGCTTCATGACAGCTCCAAAATGTTGATCATTGGATTGCAGCGAAGCGAGTGTTGCGATATGTGAAAGGCACTTCAGATTATGGCATTCTGTATGGCAAATGCAAGGATCCAAAGCTGAATGGTTATACAGATTCAGATTGGGTAGGTTTTGTGGATGATAGAAAATCTACTTCTGGATATGTATTCAGTTTGGGTACAAGGACTGTAACATGGACCAGCAAGAAGCAACAGGCAGTGGCTCTTTCCTCAATTGAAGCTAAATATCAAAGAACCATTAAAGCAGCATGTGAGGCAGTTTGGCTCCGCAGGATGCTTTCTGACATGCACATGTCACAAGCAAGCCCTTCTCCCTTGCACATTGATAATCAAGGGGTGCTCAAACTGGCCAAAAATCCAGTCTTCCATGAACGTACCAAGCATGTCGAGATTCATTGTCACTACATTCGCAAGTTGGTAGAAGACGAATCAATTCAATTGCAATATGTTCCAATAGTGGATCAAACTGCGGATATTCTCACCAAGTCTCTAAGCCCGGATAAGTTTGCCAAATTCAGAGGGCAACTTGGTGTTGTTGATAGATTGACCATTAAGGAAGGGTGTTAGAATAATATTTCTCTATAGTGTTAATGGTCAATATTAGAATGTAATAAGTTAGCTTAGGTTTCTACTGTTTCTACAGTAGTTAGTAGTTGAGGTAGTTAGACATTTTAATGTCTACAGTTATTTACTTCCTCTTTATATTGTAACCTCTTTTTCTGTTAATAATAGAATGTTTTTTACCATTCACAGTGACTAATAGAGGACTTGGACGAAAACCTAGCTCTTCAATGGAGGACTTCATGACGGAAGTTCACTTGCACTTCAATGGAGTTTTATGCTAGATGTTCATGCTCAGATTTTTATATCGGCCTAGGCAATTTGAGGAAGGCGGTTTTTTTGTTGTTTTGACCTAGGCTTTCATCCTAGGATGGAGTGCCCAAGTTGCAGGAGGAGCGCCTTGTTTTGGAGGGGCAAAATTGGCAAGTTTGAAAGGTTTTGGCAAGATTTCAAGGGTTGCAAAGCCTACATTCAGACCGCAGGCCAGTGCAACCTTGTGGTAGGGTTTTGGAGACATTTTCTATCATATATTTGCATTTATCTTGCATTTGTGTGAGCTAGAGCAGTTCGCCCAGCTAGGGTTAGAATAGATCATCATTTCATTGCATGTTTTGTGGTTTCTTCATATCAGCAAGCTACTGTACATTGTTGGGCATGTTTGGAGCCCATTTCATAGTGATTTTGCATCCATAATTAGGTCTGAATTTGTGGCAGCAAACTGAACATTTGGATAATCAGAATTTGGCATGTTTGGGATGGATATTTTGGTAATTCATTGTGCTGATTACATTCTTGTTTAAGGTTAAACAAATCTTCTATGTTATTTGATGTCATTGGGAAGATTATATGTTGCTGCTAATGCTTGTTTAGAATCAGAAATTTACATCAGCATGTTAGGGTTTGAGCAGAAATTTTAAAGTGGAGAAATTAGGGCAGAAACTTGTGTTTTAAAAATCAGAAAATTGGTCAATATCCTAGTTGGGATATTTCACAAACCCAGCAAAAGAGCAAATACAAAGCTTGATGGTGTCCTTTACAGAAAGCTCAAGGCTTAGAAGGACCAAATGTCCAATCCTAGACATACAAGGAACTCCTCCCAATGCCTTTCCTAACGTCTGTGGCCAACAATCATGCAAATGTAGAAAAAGAAATATGGAAGAAAACTATTTTAATGTCCATGAATGACCAAATCAAGTCAATGGAACTCAAGAACGACATCCAATAACAATAAAAAGAATTTGGGTAACCGGTTGAAAAATCCCTAGGAGCAGAAAAGTTAACTGAACACTTAAATAATACAAACATCACCAGTGGGGATAAACTCAAAGCACAGAAACCATAAAATATTATCCAAATACAAATACAAATAGCCATGTGCGAGCAGGATCCCTCAAGAAACATCAACAATCCACTATCAAGGAAGATATTCCACTCCTTGAATTATTATCATAAGCGCTCCACTCCAGAAAAGACTGAAAAGCTTGTTTAAGAAGTTAACTTATACATAACAGTCTTAAAAGTGCTTATAATGAAGTTGTCTTATCAAAACAGCATTAAGGAGACTATTGAAACAGTAAGTACAGAATAAACATTGCATGAAAATGAAGAACACAAGTTTAACATGGAAGAACCCAATGTAGGTGAAAACTCTAAAAGAGTGGGTTCAAATCCCTCAAGCCACCATCTCCAAATGCTGATTACAAGATTTACTATCTCCTTGAGGCCTCCATGGACATCTTGCAATGAAATCTGCATTAGCACTCCTATAATTCATACACTACCCTCAAAAGGACAGTTACAGCCTAAAATGTGAAAGGAATCCCTTCTACAAGTTGCAAGAAATTTTTTATAGCCTATAGCTTCTTCACTTACAAAAGAACTTAGAAGAGCAAAAACATCCACCAAAACCTCCAACAGTGCCCACTTTTTTGTTCTGGGTTTTGCCAGCAAAAACAAACTGTGTGTAACAGCTTCGACTGTGGTCAAACACATCGCCTACAGGTCCAGAGGACACAGCTGCAAGGATGGGCTGTCATTAATCCAACCCCATATCCTTGTACACATCATATGCTGCCAAAGATAATCTGAATCCAGTTTGTGGGTGCATGCTCAGCCTGCATAGGATTACAATTAAATCATTCGAGTGGTTGTTAAAGGTATCAACATGCCTCCCATAAGAGCAGCTGGAAGAGGTAGACTAGGAGCTGCCAATGTGGCAAGAAGACTAAATTAAGTTGTGGACTGGCTAGGAGTCATGCAAGTGAAGAAGATAGAAGAAGAGAATTTACATAAAAGAATGATGTGAGTGATGAGTACAAATAAGTGTTAATACATAGCTGGACTATTTCAAGAGCACCTGGTGTTGCATGAAGGAGAGGATAGACTCATAAGAGCTATTTCAAGAATCAAAGGACGAACAAAAAACATAAGTTATCAGCTTCTCGGGTACTTTGAATCCCAACAAGCTAATTGATTGGCTCCCAGAAATTGAAGAGGACTTTAAGTTTGATGGTGTAACCAATCCAAAACTAAAATTGGCTCAGACCAAGCTGAGAAATCGTAGCACTATGGTGGAAGGAAGTTCAAACCAAAATAAATATAAAGGGTAAAGAAAATATTACTCATGGGGATAGAAAGTTGCCTAGTTTAAACAAAAAAATTTAAAAGCTGATTATAAGCTGGAAAAGAAATTGCAAATTTTCAGCCAAAAAGAGCAGACCGTATAAGACTACACAGGAGAATTTTATAGAATCACAATATGGTCAAGTCACCATGAGGTAGACCAAGAAAAAGTGACAAGGTATATTAATGGGATGAGAATGACTATTCAATATGAATTAACTATGGTGAGATTGTACCACATAGGAAAGACTTATCAATTTGCTTTGAAAGCCAAGAAAAATTGAGGAAACAAAACAAAACCAACAGAAGAGATGGACTTTTGAGAGGGAGGAATCAACAAAAAGCTGGAAGAGAACAGCATGTTCACAAAGAAGCAAGCAGTTCTCATGATCACAACCAAATACAGGGAGAAAGAACATCATAATTTTTAAAAGGAAGAGGAAGAGGATTCTCTAGAACATGATTTAGGTGTGGACAACTTGGGCATAGGGCTTATAACTGCCCTCAAACAGAAAATGACAGTTGTAGGTGAAATCAAACCATCACACATATAGGACAAGAGGAGGAAGAATCAGTTGCATCACACAAACAAATTAAAGAAACAAAGCAAGTACAGGCTTTCATGATATAGAGGGTCCTTCTGAAACCCACAAAAGAGGATAAGGAACTGATGCAATGGGAGAATCTTTTTTGAAATATTCGTAAATATCAATTTAAGTGCTACAAGGTCATTATTGATAGTGGTAGCACAGATAATTTGGTGTTGAAAGAAATGGTGGCTAAGCTTGTGTTGAAAAATAGTCAATTTTCAAATTAGATCGTACAAAGACAAAATTTGGTGTGATGTCATGCCCATGGATGCATGTTATGTCTTGTTGTGTGTTGGCCTTCATCCAAAAATGTGGAATTTGTGCCTTAAAGTTTATAAGGTAGAAGCAAAATTTTGATATTAGCTCCACAACTAGAGATATCATTCTTTTGGATAACTTTAATGCCCGCATTAGGACCCTCTAAAAACCCATTCATGATCTTGCCAAAGTGAGCTATGTCTTCATGAGATGAATCTTAAGGATTTTGGTTTACAAAGATGACAAGAATATTATTGTCACAGCCTACAAGAGACTTCAATTAAGGGAATCTTAGAGCCTCGATCTCAATAGGCTCCCTTCATTTCATGAGTTTGATAATTCACCTAATTTCCTCATGGTGGTGGTGTGAGTGTCATGGATTACATTCTCACCTGCAAGTCCCTCATACCCCATGTCCATGGCTTCTTTATTTCTCCTTGGTTCCCACATGTTGATCATGTTGCGATGTCCTTCATCCTTCTTGCCAATTCTCACTCCTTACACCCACACCCTCCCACCATATCCCTATCACTAGGCATCCCACCATTCATTGTGTTGATGACTACATCCTCAATTATTCAACTTGTTTCTCCCTACTCTTGACAAATTTCTACTCCCTCCCTCTTCCCACAACTAACTCCATGAATGACTTTCTTCATCATTCCCTTTAGGATGCTACCGTTAAATCTTGTCCCGACACTTCACACAATCCCCAACCTCCTCTCCACAGATCCTACCTTGTGAACTAGAGGTTTGATGGTGAATTCAAATCTCTCCATCAAAGCTCTCGGTTTTTCTATCTCATGACCCTCCCTCTGTGCCCTCCATCTGTAGGGATCATTGTTCTCTTCTACATTGCAAGAAGCACAAGAAGCGAGTGTTTCTTACTTCTCAAAGACTTGCCCTCCCTGTTGTTCTTCACCACTCCCCCAAACACTTTTGGCATACTCTTCTTTCAAGGAAATTTGCAAGTATAGCCTCTGACATTAGCCCCATTGTGTGGGTTTCCTATGCTAGCTCTCTTTACGATGTACCCAACCAACTTACTGTTGTGGTCCCCACTTCACCACCTACTTCTACCTTTTAGACCACAGGTAATCTCAAGAGGCTTATTCTCAAGTTATGTACTAACAGGACAGCTGACCACAAAGGCCTTCAAGCTGAATTCTATCAAATATGGTATAGATTCCTTGGCCTCACCTTTGGCAAAGATTTTTAACTAGGATATTTGTTCAAGCTTCCTCAATCTTGGTTTCAACATATAATTCATCCTAATTATAAGTTTGGGGATCTCTCTCATCTTGGCAACAACAAAATTATCATTGTCGAGCATACATTTACCAAACTTTCTACCACAATGTCGGATATCCAATTTTCCGAGTACCAGGGGCAAGGTAATCTTCCTGCTCATGGGCAGGGTCACTTCAAGGGAGATTATCACACCATTGACAGCATCTTTACACTTTGAGCTATTATTGAGGAGGCTCGCCACCAATCTTCCATAGTCTTTTGTTGTTTCATCGAATTCTAGAAGGCCTTTGACTCAGTTCCAAGACACCTACTTTTCCAACAAATGAATGATATTGGCATTTCCAATTCTCTCATTACCACTGCTTGGAGGATTTATGAGATACTTATTGGGCAGTTTTATAGCTCTAACAATCTCTCCCACTTTGTGAGGAGTACCATTGGGGTCAAAAAAGGGTGTCCTCTCTATAATGACCACTGCTTAATTTTATATTGAGGGTGGCAACCTTTTCCCTACAAAGCACTAGGTTTTTTATATTTCCTACAATATGTTTTATAAGGAAAAAACAATTTAACCCAAATCATGGGCAGCATTAGTGGAGTGATGCACAATTTCATTGATGAAGCATTAGTTGCTAGAAGAGGGTTACAAATAGAAGATTTCAACAAATTCAATGTCATTATAGCAGACAATTTTACCATCCCGTGCACTAAGAAAAGTCAACTTGTAGGTTACCCTTGGGATACACAAGATGCAAGATGACTTATATGTGGTGGGCATAAGAGAAACCGACATGGTCTTAGGAGTGCAATGGCTACACTCTTTGGAGCAGTTTACACAAAACTATCAGACAATGGAATTAAGGTTCAAATCAAAAGGTAAAGGCGTAGTGTTACAAGAAATTTTGAGTGAAGCCCCTAGAATTATATCAAACAAAAATAATGGAAAGATGTTTTAGAAGTGGACAAGTAGCATGGGCAACAAAATGTTTAGTAACATCTACAGCCACTACAAGTGAGAAAGCTTATCTCATGGACATACAAAAATCTTGCACAAGCATAGCATGGTTTTTAAAGACATTATTTCTGGATTACCTCCTAATAGAGGGTTTCAACATATTATAGAATTAGAAACAGGAAGAAAACCCATAATAACTAGTCCCTATAGGCATCCACAAAGATTTAAGGAATAAATTAAAAAACAATTAAAAAATTTCTTGAGATGAGTTTCATAGGCCAAGTTCTAGCCCTCTCATATCTTTAGTGGTCATAGTAAAAGACAAAGATGGAACTATGTGAATGTCCATAGATTTTAGGGCTTTAAACGTTAAAACTTTTAAAAACAAATATCCAATTCCTAAAATTGATGAATTACATGGAGCAATATACTTCTCAAAAATTGATTTAAGATCAAGGTAACACCAAATGCAAGTGTGAGAAAAATATGTACATAAGACCACTTCCAGATGTCATTTTGGGTATTTTGAACATTTAATTATGCTCTTTGGCTTAGCTAATGCTCCTGGAACTATCCAATCATGTATGAACCATGTATTTAGAAATCAATTGAGAAAGTTTGTCTTAGTATTCTTTGATGATAACTTGATCTACAACAAGAATGGGAGGAACATCTACAACATTTGGACAAAGTTTTGGCAATATTAGCGTAACAATCATTTTATGCTAATGAATCCAAATGTGAGTTTTGATTCCACAAAGTTTTAAAGATGTATTTTTTTGTATGTGGGTCGAATGGGCATTTACTAGTCGGGAACCTTTAAGCAGGGGCATTTTGGGGTTGAAAACTTCACAGGATCTCACACCATTTGCATATTTTATTCTCTATTGGGAATTACCAATCATGAGGGCACATGACAGTCTTAAGTGGGAAATCCAAGTATCACTGTGAATATAATTGCAACAAAAAAGGAAAAATGAAAACCACTTTATAACATATATGATGATTAGCATCCATAGATCTTTCCTTTACTATGTTTTCTCTAAAGGAAACAGCCTTTTATATTTTTATAGACATATTACTATCATATATATTGCTATAAAAAAAATTATCAGTAAATTGCAGTCATGGGGACTGCTCCCTTTACATTTATATTAAAAATGACAAGTTTACAATTTCAGAGTATAACATCTTTCAAGAGAAGAGATACAAAAATCTCCTGAGCTATTTCTCTATCTTCATCCCTTTCTTCTATCTTTTATCTTCTATCCTTTCTTGCAAAAAGAGGATTTTCTTCCTATGAGAACTGAGTTATAAGCTATCATTAGCTATTTAGACTGCTATACCTGAGCTGTATAAATAGATATCCTCATAAAAGACATTATTCATCCCAACTAGGAACCTGCTCCTGCCTCACTTGGAAGCAATCCCATAATTTGTTTCAGAAATGCAACCACTTTTGTAGATTTTGCCCTACACCTTACTTCTTTCATTGGCTTTACTGTTGAAATAACGGACCTCCATGAGGCCCAGACAACTCCATTGTTTTCAAGCAGAATTCCATTGACTGGAGGGAGACCTGCTCTGATGACTGCTTCGTTGATTATAACATCTAGAACCCCTTGAAATTTCTTCCTAACAGCTCTACAAACCTTTTAATTGTATCCTCATCTTCACCAAGGTCCAACAGCACTGCAATGAATATCTATGCCACATCTGTATTCATATGATATCTATGATCTACAACCATAAAATCCTCCCTGAGAACCCATTCCAGAGCATGCAATACATAACCATTAGTTGAACTAAAAATGCTTTTCATCCATTGTTCACTGTAACTGCCAAGGAAAACCATTTACCTTTGATTGCAACTCAAACGCACTAGAGTATATGTGACATCCCCTCCTAGCCTTTGAGCTGTGTTTATCCTTCAGCCTACTCCAAAGTTCCTGTAGGCTAAACGGAGATGGTAAGGGAACTCTGTTCCAGTCCTTTTTGTGGAGGTTTTTGGAGTTTCTAGTGGACTTTCTATTTTTAGCAAGGGGCCAGTCCAGTACTTACTGTTTACAGTAAGTCACTTTGCATATTAGTTTTCATTCCAGCTTGAGTCTTTGGTGTTTTTACTATTTTTAGTATTTACTAAAAATAGTAAGTCTATTTATGGAAAGCTGGTCCAGGTCAGGCTACTTTCAGTAGTGTCATTTCAATTTGGCGTTTGGGCTGCTAAGGTCTGATTATTTTAATGCTTGTTTTTCCTCTGTTGTAATATTTTAATAAAGTTATTTTATAACTTTATATTGAGGGTTTTAGGGGACATGAATTGTACCTTGGCGCCTAGTACTATCACTTCAAGTGTTTTTAAAGCAACAGAATAGCTTTTGTTGGTTGGATAAGGGGGACACCTAAGTGGTGTTATATGAAGTTTAAAATGAAATTTTAAATAAAAGACATAGGTAAAAGGGTGTGGTTTCTAGAAGGGGATTAGGGTTTCCTTGTGCTGGTCGCCCTAATTCCTCATTGAGACTTTATAACCTGAAGCCTCATTTCAGTATGTTGAAAGTGAATGCATAACAGGATGCTGCTGGTTTTACACCAGAGGTCTGCAGTTCATTGTTGAGGACAAAAACCCTCTACAATCGGAGGCTGGTTTCGGTAGTGAAACACCTACCCTAGCTGGTTGGGGTGTGGTTCCATTCAGGGATCACTTTAGAGCTTCAATACTCTCAGTTTTCAGTCAAGAAACATGAAGATTTTTTAGTACTTTTCAGGTTTGGTGTTTGGGTTTCGCTTGTGGAAGTGTGGCTTCATTTTGGTGTGAATTTTGGAGTGGTTTTGAGGTGGTTTCAGAGGTTTCTGGGCATTTTCATAACAGGGTCTGAACCTGGTAATCTGTTCATATCTTCCAAATGGCTTGAGTTCTCCTCGTGGGTATTGTTTCTAATGGTGCTCCTCCTCCAAGCATGTCCGTACATGATTTTTTCTGAGCATACATTGAATTTATAGAGCAAGTCGCCCTAATCAACAAGGCACCCAGATTGAGGGTCATTTCCAGTATTTTCTAAGACACTAAGTCACTTTTGATTTCTGCTATTGTGGGTCTGTTTGTGAGATGTTTGGCATTGGAAATGCATAGGGTTTGAAGGTGCTTTCTGTGGTGAAGATCATGGCTAGTTAGTGTTCCTTAGCTGCTGTTATATGCTACAAAAATCAGGTCTGAGATTGAATTTTCTGAGTCTGAAAAATGTATTGAAAAGAACTGAAAATTTCTGTTATAATTTCTGAGCTTTTGAATCTGAAAGTTATCTTTGCAAGTTTTTTCCTATGCTATTTTCTGTATGTTTGTTATCTATTCATTTGGCATGTTAAAACCATCAACGGCACATAAAATACAAACAAACATCATCAGAACAATCTCAAACAGCAAACGGAGAAAACAAAAAAAAAAACAGGGCAGTTATTACAGTATATCCATAGTAGCAGGGAATATGAACTGAATGCAAAGAAAATGGAGGAAAAACAAGATAAAGGTCAACTGTGACAAAAATTCTTTAAGGCTCCTTGCTTGGAAAGGGCCAAACTAACCCAGCTGATAATGGAATTAACTTCAGCTTCAAATGATCAGCTCCAAACATATTTTGTAATGATTGTCCTTAATATTGTTTCTATGAATCCACTATCTTTAACTATCCTTAGTTACCCATTAATTCTTGCAAATTAGACCAAGGACTTAGGCTTGAACTAATGATGCTTTCCTCATTGATGATCGTGGCATCATTTGCAAAAAAAATTGCTTCAACTTTTATCTCTCTGAATATATGATTTACAGTAAAATTCTCCAAATTGTCCAGAGGAGGTCAAACTTGTGATAATAAGTTGTTGATCTCTGAATTGGGTGATTTTCTCTTTTTCACTGCATTAATAATTATCATAGAGTCCCCTTCTATTTCCTCATCTTTTGCATTTGAAAGTTTAGCATATTCGAAGGCCAAATATGAGGGCTTGAATTTTAGCTTCATTATTTGTGCCTTCTTTGAGTTTTTTCGACATTCCACCAATAAACTTTCCATTTTCATTCTCAATGATCCATCCTGCACCCAAATTGTTGAGGTTCTCTTTTGAGGACCCATTGAAATTCAATTTGACCCAGTTAGGATTTGGGGGGATCCAAATGGTGTCATTTCTAAGATTAGACAACTTAACTCTACCATCCCTGTTAATGGGGGTTGTTATAAATATTTATTATTTATACATATAACATTTTGATTTTATGTATAGATATTAAATATTTTTAAAACATCAGCATATTATATTTCAATTTTAAAATACCAATAGTAGTTTTGTTTAGCATGTGTGGTATTTTGAACTTAACTTTAAATATATAAATATAAATATATAATAAATATTATTTTTTGTATGGTCATACCCAACCCCCCAAAACTAATTTCCATACTAGTGTACCATACACACATATCCATACCCATCCCAATTCCGATTCTTTAACTTAGCATGAAATAAAATAAATATCAAACAAAATCAAAAACCATTTATGCATAAAAGGTATTATTCTTCCTTGCTAGGCTTCTTACAAAAATGACTCGCCCACTTTGGTTTACTCTTCTTATATTTCACGTCATGTTTTCAAGGTGTCAAGGTCCCTACTCTAAATAGCAATAGAAAATGGTAGTTAAAATGATAAACTTGTGAAAAGGGACAAATATATCATTATCAACCCAGTTGTTCTGTCAATTCCACTTCCTATTGAACTAAGATTATCAAAAGCCAAAAATCACTCTCATTATTGAACTAAGATTATCAAAAGCCAAAAATCACTCTCATTTCTCACATTGCATCTCTTTCTTATAGGAGCTTATGCTTTTAAGACCTTCAATTTAACTGGACATATTACAGCTGTCTGCATGGTATGAAAACATTCAATTAGTTATCTCTCAATTTCCTCATTCATTCTTCAATGTGTCTATTGCCTACGATAAACATATGAATATGTTTATAGTCAGCAATCCATGTATCTGTCCTCAAACTTACAGGTAAAATGTTCTACGTGTGACCTGGTATAGTACCTATCTTAGTGATTCAAAGCATTCACCCTAGCACCTCGCCAACCTCATCTTTTGTTCTCCACTCTGTTATTTTATTGACTGTAATGTTGTAGCATGTCCTCCACACGACCTTTTAAAGATAAAGATTCTATACAAATAAAGCATGTATATTGCAGTTCAAACTTTGCTAAAATGAAATTTAAGATACCCAGAAGTTCTAAAAAGTAAAACATTTTTATCTAAGAGATACAATGGGCTAAAAAGTATCATTACCTACACAGTTATGCTTGGGACTAAATGGCTCTGTCGCCACCTGCTCCTTGTAGCTTTTAAAACCTTCAATGATCACCTGAGAGCATTACTTAGTAATTAGCCTATAGCATGATATGATAACCGTTTTTGTACTTAAATTTAACACTGTTGGAAATACTGATGTCACACACACATCCATTAGCATGCTTCTGAACATGATTACAGAGGCAACCAAAACCAAGCCATAGAAACACAGAAACACCAAAACTACAAAATAATATCATTGGCAGTTATTTTCAAGAACTTATTCTCAAATACATTTTTGAAAATAGGTAAACACAGCAACAAAAAATAATACAGGATAGGTCAGAATGAAAAACTCAGAACATACTCTATTAACTAAGGCATATCTTTGAATATTTGCATGCTATCAGGCATTAATTTCAAGTTGAGTAGGCAATTTCATGCATAAAAGTAGTCTAGAAGGCAGAAGTTGAAAAAAGATTATATTTATCGTCAATTTTAAAGCTATATCTCTAGTTGGATTAGAAAAAGGAAGATAATTTCTAAGGACTTTAACACATCTTAGTTTTGCTAACTTTAATTAGCGTCTTGACATTGAATGCATGTTTGTTTGAGCTATGCTGTATACATGTATAATACTTTGTGCTGAATGTGGAGTAGAGATCAAAAGTTAGACCCACATCAATTTCCATCACCATAGAAAATATATGTTTGGATTCCTGGAGGATATATGCAAGCGTAATGCAAGACAATTTGGAAATTTCACTCTGATCTCTTTACCCAGCCTTTTGAAAGATAGCCAACATCATCGGTGCAGGTTCTTTCCAAACTCGGGAATGAAAGTACATATTTAAAGTGAGAATGAAGACTGGGAAAATATCCCCTCCTAATCTAAGTCAATTTTTGGATCAACAGCCAACCAATTATAATGAAGTCAGTAAAGCATCAGAAGGAAGCCCCATTCAAAGCTCTGTTTAGCTTAAACATCACTGAAAAATTAACTTTCTGTAATGCATAAATATTCCTTAAAGAAGCACTTTAGGAAAGTAACAGAAAATCTCATGCCAAGACAGCAATACCAAATGGTAAATATCCATAAATTGTTTGAGAACAAAATAGACAAAGAAAAGTTACCATACAACACTATAAAGCTGTAGCCACATAACTGCAAACTTAATTAAATAAAAATAGTCAGAATTTCTTATAGCAGTACACCGTGAATTTTAGAAATCTACTGACATACCCACCCTAGGTGAGTGAAGTCTCAGGTAAATTATGGGAACTTGCAGATAATTGAAAGTTGGTGTAACGACCACAGTGATCCAAGCTTAAAATTGTGTGCTACTGACTAAGCCTGTTAATTGAGTGAAAAAAATTATCAAATAAAAAAAAACAGTCTGAAACTTCAGCTACAGAGCCCAGATAATTGCAACAAGAAACTAACATTATACAGAGAAAATGAACTCATGTTCCAACATGCAAAATTACCAGCAAGGGAGGCGAATTTTTGGAGATACAAATCCTGGGAATGTTGGCTTAAGGATGGCAGCAAAGGTACGAAATTCTTCAACAATTCAACAAGAGCTGAAAAGAGTATAAACCACAATTCCTCTATCTCTACACATGGCGCCTGCTCATTAGATAACACAAAGGCTGTAAGTATGGAAGCAAATGGCTTTTTTGAAGAACCATTGAACAATTGGGATGGTTCAGATCTGCAAAATCATGAAGATTTATTGCACTTCATATTGAGGTTGATATTGAAGGAACAAACCAAAATGTTAATGGCACCCATCATGGAAGATGAAATCAAACTAGCATCTTCACAATTACATCCAAATAAAGACCCTACTCTAGAAAGCTTCCCCAATAGTTTCTTCCACAAATGTTGGGGATTTCTTCACAAGGAAATATGGGAGGTTGCTAAGGAATCTAAAAAACACAAAACAATGTTGAACAATTTCAATAACACTTTTCATTGCCTTAATACCAAAGCTGATAATATCCTCCTTAGCATACTTCTAACTAATTTCACTATGTAACATAGTATACAAGATTATCTCAAAGAAAATGGCAAATAGGATAAAATTATTATTTCTTTTTTATCATTTCAAAGAAGCAAAGTGGTTTTGTCCCTCACAGATCTATATCTTAGATGGCGTTATTATTACTCATGAAGTGTTACATTTTGTTCATACAAAGAAGCATTCATGATTGTCAAACTTGATATCAACAAGGCCTGCAATAAAGTAGACTATCACTTTTTGATGAAAATTGTGGATACATTTGGCTTCTACCAATACTAGATTGATTAGACCTTCAAATGTATTTCTAGCCCCAAATATTTAATAGTAATTAATGGGAACCCAACTAGCGTTTTTGAACTATCTAGAGGAATGGGGACCCCCATCTCTCCTTTTCTCTTCATAATGTTGGCTAAAGTGCTTGGAAGATCAATTCAAGTTGCATTCAACAATGGCCTATGGAAAGGAATTAAGGTTGCTAATGGTGTAGATGGGATCTCCCACCAACAATTTCCAAAGGAGGCAATTATTTTTATGAGGCTAGCTTGAATGAGGCAATGTGAATGAAAAGCATCTTTAGAAGATACACAACAGCTTTAAAGCAAATCATTAATACAAAGAAATCTAAGATATTCTTCTTCAATGTAAGATTGGGCTTGCAAAGACGAATTATTGAATGCTTTGGGTACAGCGTTGGAAAACTCCCAAGCAAATATTTGGGAGTCCCTCTATTAAAAGGAGTGAGTACAACATCTCTTTAGGAAAGCCTATTGAATAACTACAAGAATAGAATGTCGTATTGGAACAAAAAAAATGACTCTCCTTTGTCGAGAAAAATCTAATGTTAATGTCTATCATCTCAACTATATCGATCTATACTTTATGGCTTGCCTCCAAATCCCATTCAAAATTACCAATGATGTGGAGAAGCTCATGAGAACATTGTTACACTAAGGAATTCATATTCTAGACAAATTCCCCCAATAGGATGGGACATGTTGTGTACACTCAAGGAGCACATTGGAGCAAGGTTGACAAAGTATCCTTCAAAATGAAGCTTTGGGTACCAAACTAATATGGGGGCTTTTCATGAAACATAGCTTAAAGTGCTCCAAAATTCTACAACATAAATATCTAGATTCGATCAACCCATTCCATATCCTTACAATCACTAATCCTCCCAAGGGCTCCCACCTATGGAATTTCACGCTCTTGTGCAAAGATACCATCATCTACCACCTAAAATGAGATGTCAAAGATGGGCACAATGCTAACTTTTGGGATGATTTGTGGAATGGCTATTTGATGCTAGCTAGGAGAGTTGATCTTGAAGATTAAAAACTGTTATCGTGCAGGCTTTGGGGATTAAAAGTTAGATATTGCATCCAAGGAGTCTCAGCAATATCACTAAATGGATTTGGAAAGACATCAAAGGGGTGGGGATTCTAGAGGAACAAATTGGACTACTAGAAGAGTTGTCCTACAATAAAGTATTCATTAAAGAGGATCAAGACATGCTCAAATGGAGATGCTCAAAATCTGATAAGAGATGCAAAAACCCTCTAGATCTAGAATTGGAGGACGAAAACCAACAATTCCTTGGACTGATTTCACACAAAAATCACCATTGTACAGATTTGTTGAAATTTCCAATTGGTAATCAAGATATATCTTTCTAGATTTCAATGCCACCAGCTAGGGTTTCCAATTGACAACTTGGCGAAGGATCATGTCAATTTGTAATTGGTTTATAACCAGGGAAACCCGGAGACACATACCTGACCCTTTTTGGCACGTACCCATTTTTGAAACATTCTAAGGATGAGGGGGTGTCTAGGGGGCATCCCCAAGCCGTCCCCAATTCTTCAAAAACATAGGAGACATTTATGAAGCTTGAGGACAAGGTAGAAGATAAAAGGGGGCAGTCAATCATCTCCATGTAAAAGCAACACATTTTGTATAAAAAACACTCACAAAGCTTTTAAAAAACATTCTTTTATTCATTGTTTGTAGGCACTCACACCCCAGTTCGCCCTAAATGAGGAAAAACGACCTCATTTCAATGCAATTTCATTTTATGTTTGTGCAAATATATTGCAACAAGGTTTGAAGGAAAAATATATTATTAAGCAAGGATTGAAGAAGCAACTGCAAGAGAGGTTGAATCTAAGGCTTCATTGGTAGTGAGACAACAATTTCTTGAAAGAGATAATTCATTTTATTATTTTAATTTTTTTTCAAAGCTTAAAATAAGAAATGTTTGAATTTTTTCATTTTTCAATTTAAAGTTGCATTATGTCTCACAAAAACAACATAAGCAATAGTGACAATGAAGTGGAAGAAATTGAAATAAATGTAAGAGTTTTAGCCTCATCGAAGTGTGGAAGTGTTTGGTGTGGAGTTGAACACCCACAAAATTCATTTCAGTGCCCTTCTATTGCCTTGAAACCTTATGCAAAGAGCCTTTTCAACCCAAAAAAAACCTCTTCGCCAACTTTTGATAGCCCTAGATACCAAAAAGAAAAATTCAAGACAGAGCAGGTTGTGGTTGTGTCACATTTGCAAGACAAATTTTAGAAGGAGCTACACATGGGTATAACCTCATTTCTTGAGTATTACAGGCCATGGAGTTAAGGTTTGTAAAGGCATAAAGGAGGATGAGATGGTAGAGATTATACATTGCACATGGAGAAATGAGGTCTAAAGGTGTCACAATGCCAAAAACATTCTTCTGCAAGTGGACAATCATCTATATGCCTATGCCATCTATGCTTGGTATTAGTAGTAGTGATATTGCCACAAGAGGAAAGAAGAAGATTAGTGGTAGTGAAAGGCCTAGGGTAGTTGAAAGTATGTTTAATGTGTAGGCAGTTGCAAATATGTTTAATATGTAGGTTGTTGCAAGTATGTTTAATGTGTAGGCTGTTGTAAGTATGTTTACTATGTAGGCACGAGATGCGACAAAAGTCTTCCATTGCCCAAAAAAAGTATGCCCATGCCATCCCATTTCATGTGGCCCATTCCTCTTAATTAAACAAATGGTCAAAGATGTTGCCTCTATTGGTCCCTCATTTGTCGGCCTTGGAGATCATAAACTATGCACTACTCTCCTAGACAAAGAATATTCTAAGATTAATTTGCTAATGGAGGATATGAGGCAAAAATGGATTAGAATGAGTTGTTCTATTGTAATGGATGGGTGGACCGATATTAGACATTGGCCACTCATCAATATCATAGTCACATGCCCAATTGACTCTTATTTTCTTAGAGTCATGAATTGTTCAAGTAAACATAAGCATGCAGACTTCCAATTTAGCATTTTGAGAAAGGCCATATAGGAGGTTGGGGCCTCAAATGTTGTACAAGCAGTCACTGATTCAACATGTGTGTGCAAATTGGTCGGTATGATGGTGGAGGATGCTTACAAGCACATCTTTTGGACCCCATGTTTGTGTTCATGCATCGAACAATGCATTGAATAACATAGGGAAAATAGATTGAGTGAAGCAAATGGTGGCAAAAGCTAGAGATATCCAAATGTTCATTTGTAACCACCACACTATTGCACAGACGGTTGTCGTTGCACCAAAAGATTGACCTATTAATGCCCGATACAAATGCCAAAGTTAATGAATCACAAGAGGCGATTAAGCCATGTCACGAACCCAGCGTTGCACTACACAACACAAGGATACCAAGGGCGCACACCTTGCAACAACCCCCCCAAGCGCAAGTGAGAGGTTCGAACCCGTGGCGCAGGCTTTGATACCAATTGTTGCACAAACGGTTGTCGTTGCACCAAAAGATTGACCTGTTAATGCCCGATACAACCGCTAGAGTTAATGAATCCACGGGAGGCAGCTAAGCCATGTCACAAACCCAAGCACTGCGCTGCACAACACAAGGAGACCAAGGGCGCACACCTTGCAACACACACCTCACTTGCTCTCTTTAGGACATTTTCAAAGAAGGAATTCCTCAAACCTATGGAAAAAAAGTATGTCATTTACTTCATATTATTGGAGAGGGTGCTTGATGTGCATGAGCCTCTACAATTGATGATGGTGAATTCAAAGTGGAGTAAATGGCCTAATTCAAGCTCTACTAAAGGAAAAGCTATCAAACAAAGGATCCTAGATGATGATAGGTGGTCCACTATGAGGTAAAACATTACAAATTTTATTAATAAATTGTTGATTTTATTAAATATTAAATTGCTGATTTTCTTATTAAATTTTTGGTTTTAATATTTTTATTTTATTGCTCAATGTTTCAACTTTTGAAGTTTCTAACTTATCAATTAATTCTTTTGAAATTTTTGTTTACATTTTGCAAATATGTTTGCTCTTCATCTCACCTATTGTAGATGTCATTAGATATGTTAATATGGACTCTCCAATTCTTGAAGAGGTACGAGACATTTGACAGCATGCTTGGAAAGATAAAGAAAGCAATTTTGGCTAAGGATCCTGTTAGAATATATTATATTCTTGTATTATTAATGGTCAATGTTTTCTTGTTTAGCTTTAGGCTGTTACTGTTTCTACAGTAACCAGTAGGTAGATAATTAATATCTACAGTGCTTTATGCACTTCTTTATAATGTAATCTTTTTCATGTTAATGTAAGAGACTTTTTACCATTTACATGGTATCAGAGCAGCTTAGGGTTTCTGGGCGCCTTTGTTTTAGAAAAAATTTCGTGAGCCTTCTTTTGGCTATAATTCAAAAAATTTAGTGTGCTTCTGTTAAGGAGAAAGGTTGAGGGTTTCTAGGGCGAGTTTTTTTTTGTGCTTCCACGCGTGTGTAGGGCTTCTGCGCGATTTTTTGGGCCGTAGGGTCTGTGTTCCCGCGTCACCTTTTGAAGCGCGACCTTCCTAAAGTCTTTTGTTTGTGGCGTGTTTTTTTGCGCTGTTTTTACTTGTTTTTGGCCGCCTTTGACCCGCGTTTCTTCTCTCCTTACTGGCGCGACGTCCTTTTCTATCTAAACGCGTTTTTTTTCAGTTTTAAAAACAAAAAAACTGCATTTCTGGTCGCGTTTTTGACCAGTACCTGGGCGCTTTTTTTGTTGTTCTTTAGACACGATTTTACCTTTATTTTGGACGTCTTATGTGCCCTAGCTAAGGCGCCATTTTACCTCTGCATTTAGACACAATTTTTTGATAGTTTTTCTATTTTTTCTGCAATTTCTGCAACTCTCATGGCCGCCTAGGGTTTTGTACCTTTGACTAGGGTTTTGACCCATTTTTTCAAGTAAGAAAAAAAATTTAATTACAGAAGCCTTTTGGGTTTTTCGCAATCTCAACTAGGTTGCTTTCAGATTTTTGTGGGTACCTCGTTTTTCGTGCCTCAAAATTTGTGTTGTCAAAATTTTCTAGGTATTTCTCAAATCTTCTGGGTTTTTATTTATCTTTTTTGGGTTTTCAGTAAAACCTCAAAATTCGTGCTAGGGTTTCTGTATTTTTGTTTTCTGTGCATTATTTTGTCGTCACCAATTTGACCGCGAGGTACGTGATGGCATCTCTGACGAATATAATGCTCGAAAGCAGCCAGAAGTTCAATAGGAGGAATTACAACACCTAGAAGCAACGCATGCTGACGATCTTTGAATATTGTTGTCTCGATCAAGTCATCTTGCGAAACTCAACTCGACCCACTATAGCCGGAAAGAATCAAGACAAATGGGATGAACGCAACCGGGAAGCCGTCATGCTCGTCAAGTTTTCAGTCACTGACGACCAGCTGCCACAAGTGTCGTCAGGCAAAACAGCTGCTGAGGTCTGGACAAATCTTAAGGATCTTCATGAAACGTCAGATAAGAGTCGTGCGTTCTTTCTTAAGAACGTGCTCTTTTCGATAATGATGGACGAGAAGAACACCACTCTCTAAGAGCATCTGACAAAGATCAAGGAGATTCACGACCAATTGGAAGCTATTGGTCAAAAGATGGAGGAAGAGGACATGGTCATCATTACTTTGAAAACTTTGCCAAAGTCTTACGAGCATTTCATTGAGACACTCCATATTACTTCAACAAATGTTGACTTGAAGTTTCCAGACTTGTGTAACAAGCTTCTACAATAGGATCGTTGGAAATAGCAATTTGGAAGCAATACCAGTTCGTCCTCCATAGAACAAGCGTTCTCTGCCAAATCTTCTGCTAAGAACAAAGGGAAGGCTTAATCTTCTCAGCCGAAAGGCTCTGGTTCTTCTCAGGACAGCAAGAAGAAGAAGAACGTTTAGTGCAATTATTACCATAAATATGGTCACATTAAGGCTGATTGTCGCACTCGGTTGGCTTCTGAACAAAAGAAGCAGGGAGGGTCTCAACAAAAGGCACATGTCGCCAAGCACACTGAGCAGAAAGAGTTTGCATTCTATGCGTTTATGGCCAAGAGAACAGCAGATCCGGTACATTCTTCTACCTGGTATATCGATTCAGGTGCATCACGACATTTTACCCATCGTCGGGATTGGTTCACAAAGTACGAACCCTTCTCTGATTCTGTCATTTTTGGAGGAGGCAAAGAGTACATAGTTGTTGGTAAGGGCACTGTCCAAATTCACTCAGGCGGCAAAAATTTACTCTTTCTTGATGTTTACTATGTTCCTGGCATGGAACATAATCTCCTCTCCGTTAGTCAAATCATGCGGCATTCTCCCCAGTTAGATGTTGTTTTCAGTTCGTCCACCTACAGCATCATTGATCAGGAGACTCGTACTACAATTGTGATGGGACTTGAGGATCATGGTCTATATAGACTTGTTGATTCCGATGATTCTCAGGAGCACACTTTGGCTGCCTGAAGTACAACCATCAACAAACTTTGGCACCAGCGTTATGGGCACTTGAATGTGCACTACCTCTCTCAATTGTCTCGGGAGGGTTTGGTTGCTGGTCTACCTGAGATCCAACCTCAAAATCATGGAGTTTGTGGAGCCTGTCAAGCTGGCAAGCACCATCGGACACCGTTCTCGGATGGTGACTCTTGGCGAGCCTCCAAGGTAACTGGTTCACGCTGATGTATGTGGGCCAATGAATACTCCTTCTGTTACTGGGTCCAGGTACTTTTTATTATTTGTTGATGATTTCAGTCGAAAAATGTGGGTGTATTTTTTGAAACATAAATTAGATGTGTTCAACACATTTCAGCAGTTTAAAGCCTTAGTTGAGAAGGAATCAGGTTCTCACATTGTTACTCTAAGGTCAAATAGGGGGGAGTTTTGTTCAGCTGACTTCTCTTCTTTTTGTGCTGCACACGGCATTAAGCGCCAACTTACCACACCCTACACCCCTTAGCAGAATGGTGTCGTTGAACGTAGGAATCACACCATTACTGAAATGGCTCATTCTATGCTCGAGTCTAGAAATGTACCTAAGAAATACTAGGCTGAAGCAGTCTACACTGCAGTCTACCTCCTGAATCAATCACCTACACAGGCCGTTAAGAAGATGACTCCTAAAGAAGCCTGGTCAAGACGCAAGCCCAAGGTGGGCCATCTGAAAGTCTTCGATTCTACAGCTCATGTATGGATTCTAGATGCCAAACGTGCCAAGTTGGACTCCAAGAGCCAGACACTTATGTTTACTGGTTACAACGACAATCACAAGGCATGCAGGTTAATTGATGTGGAGACAAATCGTTTCATATTCAGCTGTGATGTTGTGATTGATGAGACTACTGGTCCATTTGTTCCTACTACTAGTCCTGCGGATCCACCTATGAAGGTTCCTGATGAGAGTGTTCGTCTTCCTCTTGGTTCCCATGATGGGAGGGCTTCAGAGCATTCTGACTTTGAAGATGAGGAGATTATTGATCATGCACTAGCACCATCTGATTTTCCTCAGGACTCACATCCAAATGATTTTGTTCCAGAAATACTAGCATATGTTGTTACTCCTATTCCAGATGTTGGTACTTCTACTCGTCGGCCTAAGTGGTGGGCCAAGACAATCGGTGATCTTCATGATGATGAAATCATTGAGGGTCGATCAACTCGTAGCAAGAGCAAGCAACTACACAAGTCAACTTCGCTCTTATGGCCAACATCCACAGCATCTACGAGCCTCCTACCTACTCAGAGGCTAAAGGAATTCCAGAGTGGGAACAAGCTATGCAAACAGAATATCATAGTCTTCTAAAGAATCACACCTGGGTTCTTTTTAATCTTCCTCCTAGGAAGAAACCTATCAGTTGCAAATGGGTTTACAAGGTCAAGTATCATGCAGATGGTACTTTGGATAAATACAAGGCTAGATTAGTTGCTCGGGGATTCACACAGCAGGAGGGCATTGATTACGAGGAGACCTTTGCTCCTACTGCCAAGATGAGCACAATTTGTCTTCTTCTCGCTATTGCAGCCCAATTTGGATGGAAAGTTCATCAGATGGACGTCAAGAGTGCCTTCCTCAACGATGATTTTGCAGAAAGAAGTCTACATGACGCAGCCTCCTGGTTTCAAGGTTGTCGGCAAAGAACATCAAGTGTGTAGGCTCATGAAAGCGCTCTATGGACTGAAACAAGCTCCCGTGCATGGTATTTCAAGATTGATCAATACTTGGTTGATCATTGTTTTCAGCGCAGCCCTTCTGACAGTAATTTGTATGTCAAACACTCTAGTGATGATATTCTCTTTCTTGTTGTCTATGTTGACGATTTGATCATTACTGGCAGTTCAGCACATTTGATTGCAGCAATCAAACAGGATTTGTGTCAAACTTTTGACATGACAGATCTAGGGCTTCTCCATTATTGTTTGGGTATTGAAGTTTGGCAGACCGCTGATAACATCTTTATCTCTCAATCTAAGTATGCTCGAAGTCTACTTGACAAATTTCGGATGCAAGACTACAAACTTGCCTCCACACCTATGGAGAAGGGGCTAAAGTTGTCAGCCAACTTTGATTCACCTCCGGTCGATGCAACAACATTCAGGCAACTAGTGGGAAGTCTCATCTACCTCACTGCCACTAGACCTGACATCAGTTTTGCAGTGAGCTACATTTCTCACTTCATGAAAGCTCCAAAAGTTGATCATTAGATTGCAGTGAAGCGGGTGTTGAGATATGTTAAAGGCACTTCAGACTATGGCATTCTGTATGGCAGATGCAAGGATCCAAAGCTGATTAGTTACACAGACTCAGATTGGGCAGGTTTAGTGGATGACAGAAAATCTACTTCTGGGTATGTATTCAGTTTGGGTACAGGTGCTGTAACATGGACCAGCAAGAAGCAACAGGGAGTGGCTCTTTCCTCGACTGAAGCAGAGTAAAAAAGAACCGTTAAAGCAGCATGTGAGGCAATTTGGCTTCGTAGGATGCTTTCTAACATGCACATGTCACAAGCAGGACCTTCTCCCTTGTACACTAATAATCAAGGGGTGCTCAAACTGGCCAAAAATCCAGTCTTCCATGAACGTACCAAGCATGTCGAGCTTCATTGTCATTACATCCGCAAGCTGGTAGAAGACGGATCAGTTCAGCTGCAGTATGTTCCAACAGCAGATCAGACTGCAGATATTCTCACCAAGTCTCTAAGCCCGGATAACTTTGTAAAATTCAGGGGGCAACTTGGTGTTGTTGACGGATTGACCATTAAGGGAGGGTGTTAGATTATATTATATTCTTGTATTATTAATGGTCAATGTTTTCTTGTTTAGCTTTAGGCTGTTACTGTTTTTACAGTAACCAATAGGTAGATAATTAATATCTACAGTGCTTTATGCACTTCTTTATAATGTAATCTTTTTCATGTTAATGTAAGAGACTTTTTACCATTTACAGATCCTACTTTGGGATTATATGAGCAACATATTAAACCCATTGTGAAGCAAAGGTTGAACACTATGAACACCCCACTTCATATGGCAGCCTTTGCTCTAAATCTCAAATAGTATGCACCAAGGGTTGGAAGGTTGCCTCCTTGTGATGACAAAGAGGTGAAAGAAAGGCTAATGAAAGCCTTTTGAAAGATATATTCAGTTGAAGAGTCTACAATACTTCGTACACAATGGCTTGCCTTCACAAATCTTCGTGATCCAACATTAAATAAACCAAAGGTGAAGATAGATAGAACTACATTAGCTCAAACTGACCCTACAAGATGGTGAACATGGCACGGGAAGGATGCACCATAGTTGAGGATGTTGACCATTCGCCTCCTTTCACAAGTTGCCAATTCCTTTTTTGCATAGAGGAATTGATCCACTTACAACTTTATCCACATCATCAAGAGGAATAGGCTTACCTCTTGACGAGCGAAGAAGCTGTGGCCATGCATAGTGCTCTCCGACTTCAAGATCATCAAACTCCAAAGCATTAATGGACTTTAGCTTTACGATGGGATGTTGACCCCGAAGACACCACCTAAGATGATGATGAGGCACAAGAGGGATTAGTTGAGATTCCATTGTATAAGGCAAACCCTCATAATGGCAGTGACTCGGAAGAGAACTCCAATTTTGATGCAATGTTGGGAGATGCAGATTAGGGACAGCAATGTACTTTCTTTTTTGTATTTTCATATTGTAATTGAAAGTGAAACTTACAGCCTTTAGGCATTTTGTTGTAACTTGTATACTATTTTTTAATATCCAACACATATTAACAATGAATTATGAAAGCAATTAAGTTTGACATTTGCTAATTTGTTTGACTCTCATGTGAACTCTCAATTCAACACAAATGTATTAAGGATCTATAATGTATATGATGAATGCTTTATCAATTTTATAATATGAATATTTAAAATTTTCCTATTTTTTATATAGTTGTCCCCTTTGTTGTCCACTGCCATCCCCAAAAGTGGCCCAAAAAATATTTGTCCCCAAAACTCATCCCCTACCGTCTCTGTCCTAGAAACTTGGGGTAACATAGTTTATAACAGATTTAAAGGCAACTTTATACTTAAAATCAGCACAGCAGCTTAAGGTTCCAGCTGCTACATTCTTGGGAAAGTTTGTGGCAGTTTAGATCTGTTTAGGACAAATTGGAGGGCAAAGTCAGGTTGGAAAACAGCCCCAATACTTAGGGTTAAATCACTACATTTATATTAGAGTTTTTTAAGGCATCCGAGATTGGGGTAGTGCCCCATCCATTTAAGGACAGTTCACTGCTCAACAACCTAAGAGAATTTGATAGTTTTTGAAAACAGAATTAATGCTAAAACAGAGCCATATTTCACGGAGGAATCGCTGTTTTCTGTGGTAACAAATCACAGCCCTTGTAGATATTTTGAATTACCATTCATTACTGGTTAGGGTTTGGTGAATTTGTGCAAAATAAGAAAAAAACTTAAGGGGATATTACATCCATGGAAAAACATGTGCAGTAGCAGGAGTTGACAGGATATTAATTGGAAGGCATAAGAGAACAAATACATAGTGTTGATGGCAGAATAGAGAATATGCTCATTCCTCTCTCACAATCTTGGCAAAGGTTCTGCTCACATCGACAAAATGGAGACCAATGTGTGCTTGATTGCCAAAAAGTGACAAAACACTTTTCTCAGTGGTATAACACACACACACATTAAAAATGTATTCAAAACAAATGCAGTAATCATAGTTCATGCAATAAAGATGGCCCTGGTGTTAATGTTTAAATGCAGCTTCGGTCATTACTTCCAGCCATCTCCTTTACCTTATTTGTTAAATTAAATAATAGCTAAGAGGCTATTTAATTTATATGCATCAAGAGGCGTGATTTTCAATTAATGAAGAATTGTATGAGGCCGACCTCATTCTATCTTAGGCGCAATTCTCTATGAAGGAATTTCATTTATTATAGATGGCCGACTTCTTGATTATAAAATATATATTACTTATGAAGGCCGACTTGGAGATAATTGAAGAGGTGCGACCTCTCTCAATACATGTATATATATCCATTCATTTCTCTCATTGTTTATCATCGAATTCATTAGCCTTCTTATTCATCTTCAGAGCAGTGCGAGTTTGTAAAGTGCAGATTGAGATCTGAGAATAAGGCAGAAATATTCAAGCAGTTTGTATCACTCAGTCCTGTACTTACATCAGTCTGTGATACTGATTTTTTGGCTTACTTATCAGCCTCTATTGTAAAGGAGATTTTTTCATTTGTGAATCAATAATATAAGAGATATTATTGGCTGGGTTTTTCTCCCTCAAGAGGAGGGTTTTCCCAGGGTATCTGCTGTGTATTGTGTCTGATTTTGAATTAAATTTCTGTGCATTAAATCTGATCACTAAATTTAACACCTGGGACACAAAATCTTGATCACTGACCACAGATACAGGGTCAGCACGAACATTGGGTCAGCACGAACATTGTCTCAATGTTTATTGGTGTCCTAGATTTGGAAGAGAAGAATGGTACAGTTAAGATAATAGGGCAGGCTCTCATAAAGAAAGAGTGGTTAGATGGACTGCAGCACATTCTGAAAAATGGCGTGCCTTGATATGGTTTTCCTCCCCCACACAGTGCTATGTTGATAAATGCTGAAGCAATGATGACACTCTGGATCATGTTCATTACCATTTCCAGTGGCAGAAATGAAAAGGTTTGCAAGAAAAAAGGTGGGGATGGCAGTGGATTTCCTGAATCTGTTACTGAGATTTTGCCTGCAGAGAAGATTGACTGAAGTTAAGCTCTTGTCGACAATGCCAAAGCTGATGAAGACTGGAGATCTGGGGGGCTCTTTACACCCCCATCTAGTATATCCTGGCTAGCAGCTTATGGACAAAGCTTTGTTCACTGTACAGAATAGGCTAATGTTTTGAAATGCAAGTAGTGCAAGGCCACATTTTACCTTCTCTGGCCTTTGAAATCAAGTAGAAAAACCTGTAATATCCCCTCTTATAAGGGATTTTGTAAACTCTGCTTGCCTGATAAAGGGCAGCATAAGACATTTTTTTTTCCTGAAAGTTAATACAATGGGAGTAGCCCCCATGGCCACAATTTACCCACCCAAAAAAATCACTGAACACATAAGTAGTTTAATTTGCAATTATTTTTAAAAATCAACTATGTATCCCTGTAGTAACTGAACCAGACATCTGCAACAAGAATGAACATAAAAGTCATAATAACAACCTTCAACACATAAATCATTAAAAATATTAATTTTAATTTTAAAAATAAGTATATAACTGCTAATTCTTTATTCACTGAGCCAGACAGCTAGAATGAGAATTTTAACACCAAAAAAAGTAAAGGGTTATAACAACCATAATAACATCTCTAAACAAAAACTAGTGGAAATATTTTCACATAATAATTTTTATTTTTTTATTATATATGCAACCCTACAGTTACTGAGCCAGACAACAGCAACAAAAAATGCAACGCCAAAAGATGATTTAAGCAGTCATAACAACAACTCTAATCAGATAAACTGTTAAACTTTTGAAGAATATATTCTGCGAAGCCCTACAGAAATAGAAAACTACACCCAGAAATTGAATCCAAAAATAAATAAGAAATTATAAGTAATAATAAAAACTCTAAACACGTGAATTGGTGAAAAAATTTGAGAAAATAATATGTAACCCTACAGTCGCCGAGCCAGAGAACTGCTACATCAAATTCAACGCATCCAAAAGACAAGATATTATTACAGTAAACAACAAAAATGTACGCAACCCTGCAGTCAGAACCAGGTAAATGCAACAAAAAAACAAACGCGGGAAAAATTATTATGATATTCATACTAAAGACTAGGCATACTGTGATCTGAAATTTGCATAACCTAATTTACTTAATTCAGCAGAACTAATGGCCGCTTCACAAAAACTTATAGTAAAGCTGGGCTCAGTTTTCACTCTACTGAAATTTAATTAAAATTTACCAGCTGAAAAAAGAGTTAAATAGCTAGCATATAAAAGCTAACCTGCTTTATGAACATTTTCGCAGCTGGTACTCACAAGGCAACTGTTCTGAAAAGAAGACTCCAGGATTCGAAACCCTGACCTCTGGATTGCATTAAATTCAGAGAAGCCGCCTAACGGAATTTCATAAAGCGGGAAACGTAGGTCGCGTGCATTTATTTTCTGTTCGGACAGGCTTTGAAGAGAGAATTTGTCGGAGCTAAAATAAAATGTATTATAAAACAAAATATATTTCTATTTGCATATTTAGAAAGTGGGTACCTAGGGAAACATCTACTATAGTAAGAGAAATTGTTTATGTCTAGTAAGTACGGTTCGGTCGTTATGGGTTTTTCTAAGTACAAATAATAATTTTTTATTAACAATTGTAGATCTTCATTAACCTTTTTTTTATTAGAGGCAAGATTTCTACAGTTCAGAATAGTGAGAGTTTTTTTTTGTATGGTAGTTTTTAACGTTATATCTCGAATCACATCAATTTACCTCTTTTAATTTTAGTTGAAGAATAATAAGGTGATTATGGAAGGTGGTTAATTAATTATTTCAAATTATTTAGTTTTTTAAAATAAGCTTTTTAAAAAATAATAGGATTATAATATTATTTTTATAAAAAAGTAAATTATTATTATTAAGGTTTTATTGGAGTGGTAGAGTGAATGGCAATAAGGTCATGATCTTTATCAAGTCTCAAGTTCTATGTATTGATTAGTCTATAAGGCATGGCTTGGGATTATTGTGCTCCATACAAGGTATAATGGTTTATCTTGTACTAGATCATTGTAATAGTTAATCTACCATACTAGGTTAATGATTCTTGGGTATCAAAAAATAATAATCATTAGATTTTGATGTAATAATTCGTGAATGGTTTGAGAGAGTAAAAAAATTATCAATATGTCAATATTTGATTGGACGAATGATAGGTATCAAATTGAACTTTAATAGTGTTTTTAGGCTCAATCCTGGTTTAGCAAGAGCTAGTTATGTTGTGCAAGATCAAGGGGAGGTTTTCTTATCTGGTGGATCTCATTTTCTTCATTCTAAAACCGATAACAAAGTTTAATAGGAGGCTCTCTTTTTAGGTTTAATATTACCTTGTAAAGAGGGTTTAAAAGATTGAAATTGAAGATGACGCTCAAGTTGTGATATATACTTTTTAAAATAGTCTTAATTGATGTACAAGAAATCTATGATGAAGAAGCAATGATATGGATAAAGAAGTTTGCCAAAGTAAAATACTATGATTATTATGACAAATAAGGGGATGGATAGTTCTATTTGTAAACACCTAAAATGTATTCCCACTTTTTCATTGTCATCACACCAAACCCGCCCCACATATATGTTTCTAACTCTAATTAACTTCGATCATTCCTCTAATGTTAATTAAATAAGTCTTGACTATTTAACTAACCAATCCAACCTTTCTTCTAACATTAATTGAATAAATTACAATTATTTGTTCAATTAATTTAATTAGTTCAATATTTCTTTTAAACTTCCAACCTTCAATAAATAAATCATATTTACTTAATCCAATCAATCATTCTCCCAATAAATAAATAATACTTAAATTTAATTAATTTCTCTAAAATCTCTCTCATCATTGAATGAATATATAAATCAAGGTTAGTCAACTAATTTACTTAATTTAGCATAACAAACAAAGTCAATCTTGCACATTCCTCCACCACATTGTTTAAAACAAACAAATTCAATCTTGCACAAAGCTCCAAATGTGCAAGGCTCAAAGTGCATCAGGCTCCAAAAAGACCATTTTCAATCTCCACCCTCCATCTCTTCTCAATCATTACCCTAATCATGTGCACTGATCACATGATGGCACGTGTCATCATCTCATTCTCCCCTACATATGGCTCGACCTCATCCCTCCATTACATAAAATACAATCTCAACCATCCATCACTCCAATCTAAAATCTATAAATTGACCAATCTACAAGTCATTTTCAAGAAAAATAATTCGATACAAAAAAATATGTTAGAAAATTGGGCAACTACATTAACTTAACAATCAACCAATAATCTTGAACATAAAAATTAGGTCAACAAAGATTTGTGTGGTAAGAATTTTATTGCATTTTGTCATTTGTCTACATTTGTGTTGCCCTATCAAAGTTGTAGCTAGCTATAGAGTAGGAATATTTTTCTTTGTTTTCTTCCTATTATTTTCCAGTATGTTTTAATTTTCACATTTTGGAACACCTAATGGGACTACATCCTAATCTAATTCTCATCCTTGTTTAGCATTTTTTAAAGGTTTTATAGATTTCATTGTAGATTTAACATCTTACCCAATTTTGTGTATTTGTTATATCAAATAATGTATCTACACTCATCATCAATGTATCTACACTCAAAGAAGCCTAAAAAATTGAACCCCTAGTTTGTAATGCACCTACATTACCTAATGGCGTAGGCATACACCATCTTGTGGCATATGTGCACCTAGTTTGACACATGTGCCCCATGTGTTGATTTGTCTTTATGTGGCATAGGCGTACAAGATCATAGTGTAGCACTCCTAGGGTCTTGAAAACCACTTTATAGCATTTCCATAATATTATGTAGTATTTTGCAATATGTGTAGTATAACTACAAATCTATTTAGTGTTTTATATTTCTTGTGGTATATTTGTATTTTACGATCTATATTTTAATTTTTTAGTGTATTCTTGAACCATTAATGCATGATGTATTCTTATGTATTCTTATTTAGCATTGAAAAGTGAGTATTTATTCAAAAGTATTTGACCACTTTATAAATCTTTAACTTATTTAAATTGATATATTGTGTATATCTCATTAAAACTTTGGATGATTAAAATAAGACTCGGTGATAATGTTTTCCCTTCTCTATTGATTTGAACCAAACATTAAGAACAAATGCAATATAATTTTCATAATAAATCCCCTTGATGTTTTAGAGAATAGGTTATAAGTTAGGCACACACCTAACCCTTTGGGTGTAAAATACTTAT
>VDFB02297866.1:0-21531 GCA_007258455.2 Sequoia sempervirens
ATGCTTTCTGACATGCACATGTCACAAGCAGGACCTTCTCCCTTGTACACTGATAATCAAGGGGTGCTCAAACTAGCCAAAAATCCAATCTTCCATGAACGTACCAAGCATGTCGAGCTTCATTGTCATTACATCCGCAAGTTGGTAGAAGTCGAATCAGTTCAGCTGCAGTATGTTCCAACAGCGGATCAGACTGCAGATATTCTCACCAAGTCTCTGAGCCCGGATAACTTTGTAAAATTCAGGGGGCAACTTGGTGTTGTTGACGGATTGACCATTAAGGGAGGGTGTTAGAATATATTATATTCTTGTATTATTAATGGTCAATGTTTTCTTGTTTAGCTTTAGGCTGTTACTGTTTTTACAGTAACCAATAGGTAGATAATTAATATCTACAGTGCTTTATGCACTTCTTTATAATGTAATCTTTTTCATGTTAATGTAAGAGACTTTTTACCATTTACAGATCCTACTTTGGGATTATATGAGCAACATATTAAACCCATTGTGAAGCAGAGGTTGAACACTATGAACACCCCACTTCATATGGCAGCTTTTGCTCTAAATCTCAAATAGTATGCACCAAGGGTTGGAAGGTTGCCTCCTTGTGATGACAAAGAGGTGAAAGAAAGGCTAATGAAAGCCTTTTGAAAGATATATTCAGTTGAAGAGTCTACAATACTTCGTACACAATGGCTTGCCTTCACAAATCTTCGTGATCCAACATTAAATAAACCAAAGGTGAAGATAGATAGAACTACATTAGCTCAAACTGACCCTACAAGATGGTGAACATGGCACGGGAAGGATGCACCATAGTTGAGGATGTTGACCATTCGCCTCCTTTCACAGGTTGCCAATTCCTTTGTTGCGTAGAGGAATTGATCCACTTACAACTTTATCCACATCATCAAGAGGAATAGGCTTACCTCTTGACGAGTGAAGAAGTTGTGGCCATGCATAGTGCTCTCCAACTTCAAGATCATCAAACTCCAAAGCATTAATGGACTTTAGCTTTACGATGGGATGTTGACCCCGAAGACACCACCTAAGATGATGAGGAGGCACAAGAGGGATTAGTTGAGATTCCATTGTATGAGGCAAACCCTCATAATGGCAGTGACTCAGAAGAGAACTCCAATTTTGATGCAATGTTGGGAGATGCAGATTAGGGACAGCAATGTACTTTCTTTTTTGTATTTTCATATTGTAATTGAAAGTGAAACTTACAGCCTTTAGGCATTTTGTTGTAACTTGTATACTATTTTTTAATATCCAACACATATTAACAATGAATTATGAAAGCAATTAAGTTTGACATTTGCTAATTTGTTTGACTCTCATGTGAACTCTCAATTCAACACAAATGTATTAAGGATCTATAATGTATATGATGAATGCTTTATCAATTTTATAATATGAATATTTAAAATTTTCCTATTTTTTATATAGTTGTCCCCTTTGTTGTCCACTGCCATCCCCAAAAGTGGCCCAAAAAATATTTGTCCCCAAAACTCATCCCCTACCGTCTCTGTCCTAGAAACTTGGGGTAACATAGTTTATAACAGATTTAAAGGCAACTTTATACTTAAAATCAGCACAGCAGCTTAAGGTTCCAGCTGCTACATTCTTGGGAAAGTTTGTGGCAGTTTAGATCTGTTTAGGACAAATTGGAGGGCAAAGTCAGGTTGGAAAACAGCCCCAATACTTAGGGTTAAATCACTACATTTATATTAGAGTTTTTTAAGGCATCCGAGATTGGGGTAGTGCCCCATCCATTTAAGGACAGTTCACTGCTCAACAACCTAAGAGAATTTGATAGTTTTTGAAAACAGAATTAATGCTAAAACAGAGCCATATTTCACGGAGGAATCGCTGTTTTCTGTGGTAACAAATCACAGCCCTTGTAGATATTTTGAATTACCATTCATTACTGGTTAGGGTTTGGTGAATTTGTGCAAAATAAGAAAAAAACTTAAGGGGATATTACATCCATGGAAAAACATGTGCAGTAGCAGGAGTTGACAGGATATTAATTGGAAGGCATAAGAGAACAAATACATAGTGTTGATGGCAGAATAGAGAATATGCTCATTCCTCTCTCACAATCTTGGCAAAGGTTCTGCTCACATCGACAAAATGGAGACCAATGTGTGCTTGATTGCCAAAAAGTGACAAAACACTTTTCTCAGTGGTATAACACACACACACATTAAAAATGTATTCAAAACAAATGCAGTAATCATAGTTCATGCAATAAAGATGGCCCTGGTGTTAATGTTTAAATGCAGCTTCGGTCATTACTTCCAGCCATCTCCTTTACCTTATTTGTTAAATTAAATAATAGCTAAGAGGCTATTTAATTTATATGCATCAAGAGGCGTGATTTTCAATTAATGAAGAATTGTATGAGGCCGACCTCATTCTATCTTAGGCGCAATTCTCTATGAAGGAATTTCATTTATTATAGATGGCCGACTTCTTGATTATAAACTATATATTACATATGAAGGCCGACTTGGAGATAATTGAAGAGGTGCGACCTCTCTCAATACATGTATATATATCCATTCATTTCTCTCATTGTTCATCATCGAATTCATTAGCCTTCTTATTCATCTTCAGGGCAGTGCGAGTTTGTAAAGTGCAGATTGAGATCTGAGTATAAGGCAGAAATATTCAAGCAGTTTGTATCACTCAGTCCTGTACTTACATCAGTCTGTGATACTGATTTTTTGGCTTACTTATCAGCCTCTATTGTAAAGGAGATTTTTCATTTGTGAATCAATAATATAAGAGATATTATTGGCTGGGTTTTTCTCCCTCAAGAGGAGAGTTTTCCCAGGGTATCTGCTGTGTATTGTGTCTGATTTTGAATTAAATTTCTGTACATTAAATCTGATCACTAAATTTAACACCTGGGACACAAAATCTTGATCACTGACCACAGATACAGGGTCAGCACGAACATTGGGTCAGCACGAACATTGTCTCAATGTTTATTGGTGTCCTAGATTTGGAAGAGAAGAATGGTACAGTTAAGATAATAGGGCAGGCTCTCATAAAGAAAGAGTGGTTAGATGGACTGCAGCACATTCTGAAAAATGGCGTGCCTTGATATGGTTTTCCTCCCCCACACAGTGCTATGTTGATAAATGCTGAAGCAATGATGACACTCTGGATCATGTTCATTACCATTTCCAGTGGCAGAAATGAAAAGGTTTGCAAGAAAAAAGGTGGGGATGGCAGTGGATTTCCTGAATCTGTTACTGAGATTTTGCCTGCAGAGAAGATTGACTGAAGTTAAGCTCTTGTCGACAATGCCAAAGCTGATGAAGACTGGAGATCTGGGGGGCTCTTTACACCCCCATCTAGTATATCCTGGCTAGTAGCTTATGGACAAAGCTTTGTTCACTGTACAGAATAGGCTAATGTTTTGAAATGCAAGTAGTGCAAGGCCACATTTTACCTTCTCTGGCCTTTGAAATCAAGTAGAAAAACCTGTAATATCCCCTCTTATAAGGGATTTTGTAAACTCTGCTTGCCTGATAAAGGGCAGCATAAGATATATTTTTTTCCTGAAAGTTAATACAATGGGAGTAGCCCCCATGGCCACAATTTACCTACCCAAAAAAATCACTGAACACATAAGTAGTTTAATTTGCAATTATTTTTAAAAATCAACTATGTATCCCTGTAGTAACTGAACAAGACATCTGCAACAAGAATGAACATAAAAGTCATAATAACAACCTTCAACACATAAATCATTAAAAATATTAATTTTAATTTTAAAAATAAGTATATAACTGCTAATTCTTTATTCACTGAGCCAGACAGCTAGAATGAGAATTTTAACACCAAAAAAATATAAAGGGTTATAACAACCATAATAACATCTCTAAACAAAAACTAGTGGAAATATTTTCACATAATAATTTTTATTTTTTTATTATATATGCAACCCTACAGTTACTGAGCCAGACAACAGCAACAAAAAATGCAACGCCAAAAGATGATTTAAGCAGTCATAACAACAACTCTAATCAGATAAACTGTTAAACTTTTGAAGAATATATTCTGCGAAGCCCTACAGAAATAGAAAACTACACCCAGAAATTGAATCCAAAAATAAATAAGAAATTATAAGTAATAATAAAAACTCTAAACACGTGAATTGGTGAAAAAATTTGAGAAAATAATATGTAACCCTACAGTCGCCGAGCCAGAGAACTGCTACATCAAATTCAACGCATCCAAAAGACAAGATATTATTACAGTAAACAACAAAAATGTACGCAACCCTGCAGTCAGAACCAGGTAAATGCAACAAAAAAACAAACGCGGGAAAAATTATTATGATATTCATACTAAAGACTAGGCATACTGTGATCTGAAATTTGCATAACCTAATTTACTTAATTCAGCAGAACTAATGGCCGCTTCACAAAAACTTATAGTAAAGCTGGGCTCAGTTTTCACTCTACTGAAATTTAATTAAAATTTACCAGCTGAAAAAAGAGTTAAATAGCTAGCATATAAAAGCTAACCTGCTTTATGAACATTTTCGCAGCTGGTACTCACAAGGCAACTGTTCTGAAAAGAAGACTGGAGGATTCGAAACCCTGACCTCTGGATTGCATTACATTCAGAGAAGCCGCCTAACGGAATTTCATAAAGCGGGAAACGTAGGTCGCGTGCATTTATTTTCTGTTCGGACAGGCTTTGAAGAGAGAATTTGTCGGAGCTAAAATAAAATGTATTATAAAACAAAATATATTTCTATTTGCATATTTAGAAAGTGGGTACCTAGGGAAACATCTACTATAGTAAGAGAAATTGTTTATGTCTAGTAAGTACGGTTCGGTCGTTATGGGTTTTTCTAAGTACAAATAATAATTTTTTTATTAACAATTGTAGATCTTCATTAACCTTTTTTTTATTAGAGACAAGATTTCTACAGTTCAGAATAGGGAGAGTTTTTTTTTGTATGGTAGTTTTTAACGTTATATCTCGAATCACATCAATTTAGCTCTTTTAATTTTAGTTGAAGAATAATAAGGTGATTATGGAAGGTGGTTAATTAATTATTTCAAATTATTTAGTTTTTAAAAATAAGCTTTTTAAAAAAATAATAGGATTATAATATTATTTTTATAAAAAATAAATTATTATTATTAAGGTTTTATTGGAGTGGTAGAGTGAATGGCAATAAGTTTGTGATCTTTATCAAGTCTCAAGTTCTATGCATTGATTAGTCTATAAGGCATGGCTTGGGATTATTGTGCTCCATACAAGGTATAATGGTTTATCTTGTACTAGATCATTGTAATAGTTAATCTACCATACTAGGTTGATGATTCTTGGGTATCAAAAAATAATAATCATTAGATTTTGATGTAATAACTCGTGAATGGTTTGAGAGAGTAAAAAAATTATCAATATGTCAATATTTGATTGGACGAATGATAGGTATCAAATTGAACTTTAATAGTGTTTTTAGGCTCAATCCTAGTTTAGCAAGAGCTAGTTATGTTGTGCAAGATCAAGGGGAGGTTTTCTTATCTAGTGGATCTCATTTTCTTCATTCTAAAACCGATAACAAAGTTGAATAGGAGGCTCTCTTTTTAGGTTTAATATTACCTTGTAAAGAGGGTTTAAAAGATTGAAATTGAAGATGACGCTCAAGTTGTGATATATACTTTTAAAAATAGTCTTAATTGATGTACAAGAAATCTATGATGAAGAAGCAATGATATGGATAAAAAAGTTTGCCAAAGTAAAATACTATGATTATTGTGACAAATAAGGGGATGGATAGTTCTATTTGTAAACACCTAAAATGTATTCCCACTTTTTCATTGTCATCACACCAAACCTGCCCCACATATATGTTTCTAACACTAATTAACTTCGATCATTCCTCTAATGTTAATTAAATAAGTCTTGACTATTTAACTAACCAATCCAACCTTTCTTCTAACATTAATTGAATAAATTACAATTATTTGTTCAATTAATTTAATTAGTTCAATATTTCTTTTGAACTTCCAACCTTCAATAAATAAATCATATTTATTTAATCCAATCAATCATTCTCCCAATAAATAAATAATACTTAAATTTAATTAATTTCTCTAAAATCTCTCTCATCATTGAATGAATATATAAATCAGGGTTAGTCAACTAATTTACTTAATTTAGCATAACAAACAAAGTCAATCTTGCACATTCCTCCACCACATTGTTTAAAACAAACAAATTCAATATTGCACAAAGCTCCAAATGTGCAAGGCTCAAAGTGCATAAGGCTCCAAAAAGACCATTTTCAATCTCCACCCTCCATCTCTTCTCAATCATTACCCTAATCATGTGCACTGATCACATGATGACACATGTCATCATCTCATTCTCCCCTACATATGGCTCAACCTCATCCCTCCATTACATAAAATACAATCTCAACCATCCATCACTCCAATCTAAAATCTATAAATTGACCAATCTACAAGTCATTTTCAAGAAAAATAATTCGATACAAAAAAATATGTTACAAAATTGGGCAACTACATTAACTTAACAATCAACCAATAATCTTGAACATAAAAATTAGGTCAACAAAGATTTGTGTGGTAAGAATTTTATTGCATTTTGTCATTTGTCTACATTTGTGTTGCCCTATCAAAGTTGTAGCTAGCTATAGAGTAGGAATATTTTTCTTTGTTTTCTTCCTATTATTTTCTAGTATGTTTTAATTTTCACATTTTGGAACACCTAATGGGACTACATCCTAATCTAATTCTCATCCTTGTTTAGCATTTTTTAAAGGTTTTATAGATTTCATTGTAGATTTAACATCTTACCCAATTTTGTGTATTTGTTATATCAAATAATGTATCTACACTCATCATCAATGTATCTACACTCAAAGAAGCCTAAAAAATTGAACCCCTAGTTTGTAATGCACCTACATTACCTAATGGCATAGGCATACACCATCTTGTGGCATATGTGCACCTAGTTTGACACATGTGCCCCATGTGTTGATTTGTCTTTATGTGGCATAGGCGCACAAGATCATAGTGTAGCACTCCTAGGGTCTTGAAAACCACTTTATAGCATTTCCATAATATTATGTAGTATTTTGCAATATGTGTAGTATAACTACAAATCTATTTAGTGTTTTATGTTTCTTGTGGTATATTTGTATTTTACGATCTATATTTTAATTTTTTACTGTATTCTTGAACCATTAATGCATGATGTATTCTTATGTATTCTTATTTAGCATTGAAAAGTGAGTATTTATTCAAAAGTATTTGACCACTTTATAAATCTTTAACTTATTTAAATTGATATATTGTGTATATCTCATTAAAACTTTGGATGATTAAAATAAGACTCGGTGATAATGTTTTCCCTTCTCTATTGATTTGAACCAAACATTAAGAACAAATGCAATATAATTTTCATAATAAATCCCCTTAGAGAATAGGTTATAAGTTAGGCACACACCTAACCCTTTGGGTGTAAAATACTTATGAAAAATCTAAATCTTGTTGGAATAATCTGACTTTGGTATGTGATTAAATTTGAATGTATTTAATATTATGGATTATTTTATCCATAACATCAAACAAGTAAAGAAACTTTAGGATTATTAAATGTAAGGAAGAAATTATTTTGGATTTGGCATATTTAATATCTTAGAACTTTTTTAAAATCGTAATAGTTTTAGACACCCAAAAATGTCATCTTACGATACCTTGTCACAACATCACATCATTTGGACATCTTGTAGTATTCTTTGCCCTAGGTACCCATGTCATCACCTAATTAGTTAAATAAATTTTATTTATTTGACCAATTTCATTTATTCTCTATTTATCCATAATCCCTTCTTCTATAATTAAATAAATATTTATTTATTTAATTATTCATGACAATTTATCCTCTCTAATTAAATAATTATTTTAATTGTTTAATTGGTCATTTATCTATTCTTCTATAATTAAATAAATTTGTATTTATTTAATTATATTTTTCACCTTCGTCTATAATTAAATAATAATTTTACATTATTTAATTATCTTTCCACATCATCCCTATCCTTTATTAGATAATGTTTTTTCATTATTTAATAAGTTTATCATTTTCATTATCCTTCTCATCTTTTTAGGATTTATTTCCTTTAAAACAATAAATCAAAAGATTTCTATCTTTTTAAAAACTTATCTCATCTAGTTGTATTTCCTCTTTTGTCAAAAAAATAAATCTTATCAAATCTTATCTCCGTCCACATCAAAGCTCTATAAATACGGCCTCTCACAAGCCATTTTGGGGGAGGAGCTTTTGAGGACCCTTACTCTGTCGAATTATCTCTACAATATTTCATCATCTTTCATCCATCATTCTCCATCTTCAAACCTTCACTATATCGTCATGCTGCTGAAGTGAGCAACCAACATACCTCCATCAACAATCCTTTGAAATCTTGCATTCTCATGCGAGGTTGAGAAGAGAAATGGAGATAAATCGAGTTTAGTGTGGATTTGGTTTTGCTTTCGCCTATTATTTTGATTTTCATGCTTGCTTGTACTCTATTGTGCTAGTTGGGATTTGATATATTGCTATTTTAGTTTTATATTTGATTTTCCCCCAACTACAATAGTGTTCTTAGTTGATTGCTTAATTGGATAAAACCATATTTATCCAACCATAGATACAAGATTATCATATTAAAGTGCTTACCTCCCTATTGTTATTAACTATCTTGTTTATTATTTGAACAATTTACATCACTCATGACCATAAAAATATGTAAAATATAAATTATTGTAGAAACCATTAGAATTATAAATAGAGGAAATGGTGCAAAGGAATGGTGGATGGATTTGGGGCTTGAGTTCTTCCCCTACGTGTGAGGATAGGAGTCATTTGGCTCTTGCATGTATGTGCATGCGAGAGCTTATGCGTTGGTGGTCTTCCTATAGTGCATGCTAAGTTTTTTTGTGTTTAATTTTTGCTTTTAATCTTTGTTGGTAGCCTCCCTTTACTCATTAGCTACATTGTGAAGGTTCTTTTCTTTGGTTTTTTCTTCAATGATAATCATCTATTTTTTCAAGTGTTTTAGGGTGTGGTGGAGTGTAATTTTCTCTCACACCTTCCCCAATTAAGTTTTATTATTTCTTCTACCTTGTGCTTTTGTGGTGGCTATCAATATCAAGTCCTTTGAGGGTTCATGTTTAAAGAGGTGCTTAATGGAATTGAGACTTGCTCTTTTGATCATGCCAATGTGATTTTTTAATGCATGCAACTCAAGAACACAAAACCATCTAGTCTTTAAGGCTTCATCCAAAAACTAATAGCTATCTAGATAAAACTATTGATTGACTTGTTTTGGTTATAAATCTAAAGACTATCATTGACAATGTATGGTATCTATCAAAGCATGCAATTAGCTATAATTTAATTGGCCTTGGGATGTCTATGTCCTTTCTAAAGAGTTGGATTAGAAAGAATTGGAATCTTAAAGGGGATATAGAAATCATCCTAGAAACGAATGGTTATTTTCTTTATCATTTTCTCTCAAGTGGTAGCTTGAAATATGATTTTTGAAGGTGGCCCCCATTTCCACAACCAAGTAGGTTTATTCATCAAACCATGGCATGTAGTTTTGATCCTATAGAGGAGTTACCCTAAAAAATTCCTATATGGATTCAGCTACCAAGGCTTCCAAGGGATTTTTGGTATTTTGATATTTTGTAATCTTTATGAGCAATCATAGGGAATCCATTAGGTCCTTCCCACCAAACCATTGATAAGAAAATTGCCACATTTGCCTGTCTTTGTATGGATATTAATCTAAACAATCCCCTCCCCAAGTCCTTGGAGATGAAGTTGGATAGCATGGATTGAATTCATCAAATTGACTATGAAGCTCTTCCTTTCTCTTGTTGGATATTCCATGACACAAAAATGGACACTAAACCTTCTAATACTATTCTCGAGGTGCATACAAATAATCTAAAGGCCAAAGGAAATGCCCTAATTTAGTCAAACGTTCATGATTATGAAGGGTTCATACCTATCAAATCTCAATCAAAGAGAAAGTCTGATATTCACCAAAATAAAGGTTTTGTCAAAGGATCTTCTAGTAAGAGATTTGATGTTCTTGATAGCTTTAAGGAGATTAATTTCAATGAGTAGGTCAAGATCAACCAGGATATTCTTCTTCCTATTTCTAGACCAAGTAAAAATCCTATCCCCTCTATGTCAATTCCTTCTTTTGAAATACAATTTATAGCTTTAGAGGAATCAATTCTTGCTTCTAGTCAAATTGGAAATGTGGATGGAATTTGAGAAGTTTTAGAACCATAGGAATTTGAGGTGGATTTTATTCCTTTAAATTTAGTCCAAGAAGAGCCAACGAGTGCAATAATCGCAACAAATAATTTGTAAGATGTAGGGGTTGAAGAAAATGGAAAAAGAAAGATTCCCTCTTATTAGGCCTTCAACAAAAAATATGAAGAAAGGAAGTTTGGATAAGGGGTCCAAAACAAGAAGGAAAAGCATCGCAAAAAGATCAAGTTGATAGGAGAGTCCCTAATGGAATCAAGCGTCATTAAGACAATCAACTCACTTTTGTAATCCCCTAAAATAATTTTTCTCTTGGAATGCAAGGGGTTTGAGTAGCATCCCTCAACTACTCAAGACATTATCCATGAATATATGCTAAATATTATTTTTATTAAAAAAATAAAATTATACGTTGATGAGATGACAATAATTTCATCTAGAATTTGGAGAGGCAACCAATGTCTTTATATTGGGGATTTTGGCAATCCCAGAGGTGTGGCTTGTTTATGGAATCCTCGTAATGTCACCTCTACTTGGATTATGGGAATCAGGAATTCAATTTCTTTGGTGGCCTCTTGTTTCAACACTAGGGAGACTATTTTACTTACAAATGTGTATTTACCTTCATATATCCTAGGTAAAATTTTACTTTGGGCCCATATCAGATTTATGTGGACTTCAACTCGTTTCCCTTGGATTGTAGTAGGAGATTTTAATGCAATAGTAAGTCTGGATGAGAAAAAAGGAGGCATTGATCATCTTGGCCCATTTTCTCATTTATTGAGGGAAAGTATTTTTTCCTTAATCTAGTGGATGTTGTGCCAAGAAATGGAAATTTTACTTGGCTCAACATAAGAAGTGGAAATAATTCAATTTTTGAAATATTGATAGATTTATGGTTTCCGAACATTGGATTGGTAATAGTTAGGCCTCATTCTCATAAATTTTGGGTTAGAAGGGATCAAATCACTGGCCCATCAAATTCTCCTCCTTAGTTTTTTTATCTCCCAAAGCACCCTCCTTTCAAGTTTCAACCCGTGTGGCTTCGAGACCCAGATTTGTTCATGCTCATGGACATTTGGTGGTTGGAAGGGAAGCCTACCTTTGGAACAATAATGTATTCCTTTTTCAAGCAACTTCAATTTATTAAATACAAGATCAAGAAGTATAACAAATCTTCATTTCGAAACATCTTTCAAGATAAATATATTTTTTGGAAGTAATTAGAGGATATTACTTTCTAGATTAAAGAGGACAGCTTGACCAAGGATCTTTTACAAGAATAATTTGTTTGCTCCAAGAATCTTATAGAATGCCCAAATTTTGGGAAGAATTCTTGGAAACAAAATTCTAGGACTGAGTGGCTATAGGAAGGTGACAAAAATACTTCTTTATTTCACAAATCTCTGAAAGAAAGGAGAAGGGAAACATTCTTTCATCTCTTATTTTGATAAATGGTGATCATTGTCATCTTTTTGAGATATTTCCAAGGAAGTTTTTAGGAATTTTTCTTCTTTATTTGTGGCGTAGGCTACCCAAGGCATGAAAGTAGAAAGAATAATTCTTAATTGCATCCCTTCTTTGGTGGCTGAAGATATGAACAATTGATGGTTTCCCTATAGATTTCTTTCAAGTATTTTGGGAAAATTTGAAGAATTACTTGTTAGAGGTGGTTAGAGAATCTTAAGAAAATAACCAAATGCTTAAATCCATTAAATCTACCTTTATTGCTCTAATCCCCAAGAAATAAGGAGCTTGTTCCTTAATTTTTTTTGTCTTATTTCTCTATGTAATGATACTTACAAGATAATCACCAAGATTAATGTAGAGAGGTTAAAGACATACCTAGATGGCCCTATTTCGCTAGAGCAAGGTGGCTTTGTGAAAGGTCATCAGATTTTAGATGGTATTGTTGTGGTTATTGAAGATATCCATTCTACATCCTACTCTAATGAGAAATTTATGCCTATCAAGATTGATATATCCAAGGCTTATGATAGGGTCAGTTAGCCTTTATTGCACAAAATTTTATCTTCTTTTGGATTTAGTTTTTGCTTGATAAAATAGGTTATGAGTTTTGTCAATTCAACTTCCTTTTTCGTTCTCATTAATGACACACCTTCCTCTCTCTTTTTTACCTCCACAAGACTGAGGCAAGAAGATCCTTTATCTCCTTATTTATTCATTTTAATAGAAAAAGGTTTAGGCATATTGGTGAGGCTTCATAATACGAGTGTCTATCTAAGGTTGGTCCTAGAATAATCATATTGACTTGCATACCTATTTGTAATTTGTGGATGATACTGCCTTATCAGAGAAAGTTGAAATTGATGAAGTATTCAATTTCAAGAGGGTCTTGGACATCTACTTATCTACTTCAGGTCAAAAGATTAATGAAGGCTATTCTTCAATACTATAGAGGCTATTCAACATAGAATTATGAATATTCTTCACTTCAAAATTGGTAGCTTGCCTATTGAGTATTTGGGAGTTCCCCTCTTGATTGGTAATCTTGAAAGTGAGTATTTGAAGAAAAAAATTCATAAATTCCATATGAAAGTTAGCCACTAGACCTTTAGGTGGCTATCTATTGTTGGCAGAGTGATTCTTCTAAAATTAAATTTGCAGGCTTTTCCTATCTATATATTTCTTCTTTTAGTTGCTCCCAAAAAAATCTCAAGCATTTTGATGATTTATCTAAGAATTTTTTGTGGGTAGGTAATCTAAACTCACACAAATGGAGTATAGTGAATTGGGACTATATCTATAGATCTAAGACAGTAGGGGGCCTTGGTCTCCACCAATCTAAGCTTAATTGTTAGGCGTTGGCAACCAAATTATTTTGGAGATGGTGTAAGCATCCTACTTTTCCTTGGGTTAGGATACTCAACTTCAAATACTTGGGCATGGTGATGGATGAAGATATTCCATGAATGAATCTAAGTGGTAAAGGCTTTATGATATGGAACACTATTAAGAAAGGAGCTTCACTTATTAAGCAAGTTTTATTTTGAAAATAGAGGCAATAATGGTTTTATTTTGGGATGATTCATGGGATAATCCTCCTCCCATATCTTTCTCTTTTCATCACTTACAACCAATTAGTAGTAATTTTGTGTATGTGAGATGGTCCAAAGTGGTTGACTTTATGATTTATTATCCTTTAAGAAGATCTTTTTTCAATTTTGGAAGGAGCTAGAAAGTTGGCCTAGAAGAGGATATTCAGAACATAGGGATGCCTTAGCTTCAATTATGGTTGATAGATCTTGTAGCTCTTTGGAGGAGTTTGATGTTCTTTCTTAGGGTCATAATCCCAAAGGAGAGTACTCAGATGCTCTCAACTATCTTTCTTTAGATGTGCAAAAGAATATATATATATGGAGTGGCCGAAGTGGAAAATAATTTGGAGCAAAAACGGCTAACCTGAATATATTTTTTTTATGTGGTTCTTGAGTCATAATAGATTCTTAAACTAGGAGAATATTTGTAAAAGAGGTTTTCAAGGGCCTTCCTTTTTATTTTATGTAGTTCAAATGAAGAAACTACAAACCACCTATTTTTAATGCCCCTTTTCAAAGGAATTATGGATGTTTTGGTGGTGGCTTTAGAATAGGCTTGCTATTCATGCTACTTCTTTATACGACTTCTTGAATAGTTTGGGTCAGCCCCCTGCTTCAACTTTTTTTTTGTTGGAAGTTTGGGACATTGGTCCCTCTTTTATTATTTAGAAAATTTGGTTAGAAAGAAATCAACATATATTTTAGGATATCAAGAGCTATATTACTCAAGTTTGCCTCAAAATCAAAAGAAGGCTTAAGGAGACTATTGAGGTCAAGTTTTCTATTGAGGGCCCTATCACTTCCTTAGATCAATGTACTGCCACTCTTTTGGATATTTCCCTTCATTCTCCTTCACAATCTAGGTATATTTCTAGAATTCAAAAATATGGGAAGGTGAATCGTACAGGTAAGTGGTCTCCCCCTCTCGGTGATGTTCTTAAAATTAACACAAATTGATCATCTAGAGGCAACTTGAGTCTAGCAGGAATTGGTGGAATTAGTTTGGATAATATAGGTTTAGTTCAAATTTTATTTTCTAAGGAAGTGGGCTTCCACTCTAATATCAGATGGAATCTTTAGATATTCTTGTACACTAAAAATTGTTCTAGACCTGCGACGTTATTAAATCCCCTTTCATCTTTCGCATTCATTCGTTTGTAATTATTTAGAATTGTTAATCCCAATAATCATAAAATCTTCTATTAATTAAATAGCGAGATTATTTTAATTAGTTGTTTTATCTTTCATTTCATCTTGGTTAATTAAATAGAGTAGTTATTGTTTATTCAGTGTCATATCTTATCTCTTCTACTCAAAAATTGCTTTGATACAGTGAATATATATTGATATGAAAGAAATATACAAGCTGATGCATTGGGAAAGTGTATGACCTACAAGAACAGCGTCAGCTATCCAGGGACCACAATTTCACGGTTTCCATGAGTCCATAACAAAGCCTCAAAAGACCATCCAGCTAGGAACAAGAGGTCACCGAGGCCAACCCACGACCAACATAGGAGCGAAAAAAGTAAAAACTTGTGGCTGTAGAAGACCACCAAAGGGCGATTAAAAGCAAGAAAGCTTGACTAGGAGCCGGCCTCATGGCCAGTTGACTTGAAACTTACACTGATCATCAGTGCCGAACACCTTCCACAGAAGCACCATCTTCGAATTTTAAGCCGAGGAAAACCGGCCACATACGCAGAGCTTTTTTATGCCTGCGGGCGGTGCTTGAGGTCTAAAGGAAAGGGATAAGCTTTAGCAGCTTCCTCATCCCGCAGGAACCGTGGAGTGGGCGGAATGCCTTTGCCTAAGAAGGCCGCCTTCAAAGTTTCTTCAAGTCCACCGAGCAAGTCGACGCGGAACAAGCGCACCATCATCTCCATTGCCACCTTCTTTAGGGTCTCCAAGTCCAGTAGCACTGCAAGAAAACGTGAGGAGACATGGGCATTATCTCTGGCATACTCCCTTCTTTGCAGGTGTTCTTTACCCAGAATCATTTTGACCGCAACCAGCGACACCGGATCATCCTCGGATAGAATACGCTTTAATCTCTAGTCCGTGACTTCCCTAAAGGCAATCTGCCTCTCCGTAGCCACCGGAGAGACCAGAGTGTCAACTCCAAAGCATTCCAAGCCTTCCGCTGAAATATGAATGGTGAATTTTGATTTTGTTGACCTTTCCATGTTGACAGCCGCACCCTGCACAGAAACAAAAACTATGCCAAAATGCGAAGAAAAAGCAACAAAAATGATTTCAAGCGGATGCTCCCGTAAGGCCGGTGAGAGGATCCGGTAAGCCTCTTGCACATGAAGAGACTGAGAATAATGGCGAGGTCGATCGCCGGCGTCCTAATACATGAAGATTTGCTTCTGACCGGTCTTCAGCCTAAACCATAATCGCCGGTGAAGTGAGCCCTTGACCTTTTCCATGCCATCTTTTTAATAGGTGCCGTGCAGAGCGTGTATAAGTGGAGACCTTGAAAGCAAAGTGGAACATACTCACTGATGACAGACACCAGACTCGCGAAAAACAAGAGCCAAGCTCATTAAAAGCCAACTTCTCCCGGTAATAGAAAGAATAAGAAACTGACGTAAAGCGATGCCTCTACAAACACCAAAGGGCATTACAGAAGCCACCTCCAGCTACCCACATGAAGGGAATTAGGTGGCGAAAAGAGGAGGCCCGTCGCCCACTCCTTAATGTTTCTATAATTAAATAAATTTTGGTATTTATTTATCACTTCTACTACAATTAAATAATTATTTCAATTATTTAATTATTCATTATCCTATTCTTCCATAAATTAAATAAATTTTATTTATTTAATAACTTACTAATTTGTCTTTTTCCTTCGCTTTTTAATAAGATAATTTTTTCCAATTATCTTAAATTTAAAAATTAGCTTTTCCCTCCACAACAAAGTTTTTTTTTCTTTTTTGATATGCAAGTTTGATTTATATATTAGATAAAGTACAATAGATGCCGAACCACGATGTTTTTGTACATCAAGTCACCGATAAAGGCCAACTGACCACATGCGGAGAAACCACCCACAAGATGGGGCCAGTGAAGCCAACCAACCAAAACTATGAACCCGGTAACTTCAGGCCACACCCGATACCAAAGTCATCCAGCCAACCCAAAGGCCAAGAAGGTTTGTTTAGCCCTTGAATAGACGATCCCAAGCACCCAAAATTCACAAAATGGCCATTAAGAGACCAAAATTACAAACCCCAAGACTAAAGAATGTCATTGGACCAGAGAAATAAACTCTTAAAATTACCAGAACCAACAGCTACATAAAGGAAAATCACTGAAAGTTATTCAAAGCAGCAAATTCTTCAAAGACTTTTACCCACTCGACACCCCCCGCCGCCATCAGGCCGAAGAATTTCTTCAAGAATTTGATAGCCATCGCCGCCACCATCCTATGTTTGCTCAATGTCGGACCGCTCAAGTCAAGAAGGAACGAAAATAGCTTCACGACCTCATTTAAGCCTCAAACAATTGCGAAGTCACTCGGCCTTGGAACACCTCTGCCCTCCACAACAAAGCTCAACACCTCATCTAAACCACCCACCAGATCCTTTTGAAACATCTTAACCAACAACAGTTTGGCCTCGGCCTTAGACTCACCATTGTCCAGAAGAGAGGCCAAAAACTAAGAAGAGATGTGAAGGTTGTCTCCTCTGAACTCCTTGTTGGCCAAATGACCAGCTCCCAGGATCATTTTTGTCGCCACCAAGACTACTAGATCCTTGTTTGTGAGAATCTGCTTCAGCTGTTCATCTTTGATTTCTCTAATGAAGGCTTGTCTAGCCGAAGATTTTAGAGAGATTGGCGTGTCTGCCCCAAACTTCGACATGCCATCCACAGAGATCTTGATGACGAAGTGAGAGCGATTTTCCATGAGCGCCACCACCAGAACAAATAGAGTTTGCCACTAAAATTGCCACTAACCAGTATGAACAGCACAAATGAATGAAATTAAGGTGATAAACTGCCCACTTAAACACTACATTTCAATTACTGCTAGGTACTAGCCTGCCGCCACCCTTGCTAATGACAACCATCCAAATGTGTCACGTTTAACCTGTATTAAACGACCTCCAGGTAATGATGCCTACGACATCCTTGAGCTCTAGGAAGGGAATTGTCACCTCCACCATGTGATTGACATCCTAGTCACACCCTTCTACGTCCCCCTTGGCCCTTTCCTTTCCGCCACCTCAACTCCCAACTGGCCCTCCTAACACGTCAATGCAGGGATGAGATAAAGAAAGGAGGGAGGGGGAGCCCACCCAACCTCCCACAACTAAGTAATTATTTTAATTATTTACTAACTTGTCTTTTTTCTCCACTTTTTAATGAGATAATTGTTTACAATTATTTTATTTAAAAAGTCAACTTTTTTCCTCTTCTTCTATAATTAAATAATTATTTTAATTATTTTAATTATTCATTTTAGTCTTTTCTACCATAAATTAATTAAAATTTTATTTAATTAATGAGTTGTCTTTTTCTCGCCCACTTTTTGAATTAAATTGATATTTAATCAAAAAGATAACTTGCCTTTTCTTCTTAAATCAAATAATGTTGCCATTATTTAAATATTCACTTGACCATTCAAACTAAATGACTTTTTGAAATTATTCAATTCCTCTCCCAATCTTATTCTTATCTTGTCCTGTCTCATTTAATTTCAACCATTGCTTGAAATTAAAATCATTCAATCTCAACCGTTCATTTAGGTTCGTCTTGTCTATAAAATATGCCTTTCACTATCATTTTATCATCTTAGAAATCTAGAGAATTGGGCTAAGAAAATTAATCTTCGAAGTTTTGTTGGCATAGATATAGGCTTATTAGTGCAATTCATAATTTGAGGGCATTAGTCATTTAGAAGCAAAATGGAGAAGGGCTATGGAGGTCAATCAATGGATGCATGAAGGCTTTGGTAATATCATTTCATTTAGTTTATCTTTATGCTTTTTTGTTCTTCATAGTTTATTGGGATTTTGTGTTTATTGAGTAAAAATCTTAATCATGAAATTTAATCCTGATTACATTTGGTGAACACGACATGAAGGACAATTTTTTGCAGATCATCTGTGGATCGCAACGACACAACTACTTTTAGTCGTTCATCACAATCATGACTTACAGTGACACAACTACCTTAGGCTAGAACATAATTTGTCATTATTTGATTTCTTAGGTTTTCAGGGTATTTTAGGCTTTTTGGTTTTCAATTTCACTATCTAACCCTTTATGAATCGTACTAGTCTATTGCTTGTTTGAATTTTGTTAGATTTTTTGTGTTTTATAGGTTCAGGTCCTATGACACAATTGAAGAGGGCTTCGACACAACTTATATCAACATTAGCTGCAACTGTTATTCTGAGCCGCAATCGCTAGTCCAAAATCCATAGTTGCCATTTCCTGAGACACAATTGTTGCTAACAGTGAGTCGTGAGTGTTAAATTTTGTGATGCAATTGTCTACTAATTAGGATTTCATTTAGAATCTTTAAATTCTATATTTTGTTTTTTGTAGGTTAGGGTTTTTGTTACTAATGTTTTCTCTGTAGCTATTCGCATGTCAAAGACTTAAAATGAAAACTTGACACTCGTTTGTCGAAGACTAGAGACTTAAATTACTAATGTTTGTTTTGCAAGGTTTTCTTTAATTTCCTTTTTAAGTGTTTCTTTTCACATAAGATAATTAAGGTGGTTAATTAATCACTATTTTTCGTGGTGGTACGTGTATGCTCTCACCTTGTACAAACTCAGTGATCAGAAACCAAACCCATCATTTTTTCATGTGTTTAATTAAGGGGGTTAATGAACCACTATTTTATGTGCTTGTAAGGTGGTAAGTGTATGCTCTCACCTTATGCAAACTCGATGATCAAAATCCAAACCCACCTCTCTCTCTTTTTTTACATGTTTAATCCCTTAGAGGGCCTACCTCCCAACTCATGAGAGGGAACGACCCAAGCGGTACTTTTGTTTCAATCCACTATATAAATAATGTGGTTGTGATGAAAGTCATCAATCACCTGGTGTGGATGTCCTATACCAATGAAAGTCTCCCTCAGTATCCTTGAGATATGTAAAAACCTTTAGATCTTTCTAAGGGTTGGGAGGCCTCTTAATTGACCAAACCACCGCATGTATATAGGCACTAGTATATCCCAAAACACTGATTAAGAACCACTTGTTGTAGCATCCCAAAACCATTTTTGCTTGCTGGTGCAGGAGGTTGGATCTCTGAAGCTGCCTTACACTTACTATTCATTGTCGAGACAGAAATATCTTAGTTCATAAGATCTTCAGATCTTCGAGTTAAGAGAATTTTGTGTACTCATGCCATGTAAGGGGGGGCCAGTGTCACCAAGATCTCTAATTGTCTGCCTTGTTTAAGTATTTGGAGCAATCCAAGTAGGGACTCAACAAGTAGTATCCTCTTTCCAGCTTAGGTTGTGCTTACTTACAAGTGTCTTCAAAACTCGTTGAGACCAGTGATAAAATTTTTTGGGGCTAATCTAGGCCCTCATTCAAACTTCTACTTTGATTTTGCATCAGAGTTACCCAAATTTTCTATTTGTTGTGTCTTGTGTGTGTGTTCAAAACAAACATTCCAATCTCAATCAAATATCACACCCATAACCTATAACATTGCATACTTGAAAACCTTAAAATATTTTGCATGATCTCTTGTAGATCTAAGATTCCTAAGTGAATACCCACATTTGACTTATTCAAACTTAGACATCATAGTTCAAAGTTAATTAGAAAACACATCCTGAAGAACTATCGAAACTGAAACATATTGTTGAGAAACTTTTACCAATGCCTTTTGAGAGACAAACTAGATTTACATATCCAATACGAGCCTAGAAATTAAATATGTTTAGACCAAATACTTTCTCACCTCATTTATGTCATTTTGTCGCATTCATTTAGCTTACTATCACATTTTAGGCAAATCTTTAGGGTACCCTCGTTGCATTGCTTAGACAAATTTTAGGCCATTATCAGATTTTCCTCACCTATTGTAGACATCCATCATTAGGTTGCACATACCTTTTGAAAACTTTATAATAGGTAAACTTACCATATCTTGTCATAGGCCCATTTTTACAAAGAAAAATTGTCATTGACCTTGTCATTTTCCATACTAGTCCTTGTCATTTTGGGGTACCCTTTAAACTCATCAGTCTAGTTTAAAGCTCACCTTATCAAACTTGTCACTTGTCATCTACTCTTTAAGGTCATCGACAATATTACTTGGAAACATTGGACTATCCTAGGTTGGCTAGTAACTCTTTCCTTAGTTTCACAAAAAAGGTGCCTAGTCATAACTTTAGCTATTCATACCATAGTCATCTCATTTGCATACAATAATTTTGTCATACCATAACACTTTACATTGGCATCATTACACATTTTTAGACTTAATCATACCTTAAATTTTGGACATAGTGACATAAACATCTATCAAATCTTGTTTATTGTCACCTTGTGCCTTAATCTTGGTCATTAGAATCATTGAATACATTTTTAGACTTGGTCGTACCCTAGATTGTGGTTATAGTGACATTGTCATATCCTAATATGATTATTATCACTTTCAACCTTAAATATTAGACATTATCATTATTAGGCATCCTTATACCCAAAAACAAAACAAAAGTCCAAAAAAACATAGCTTAGGTTGCATACCTTAGCCCTAATTCATACCTTTGCATTGTCATTTTCTAGACTCCATCTCGTCACCATGTCTTCAATTCACCTTGATATGCTTCGTAGTCAAGTTGAATACCAATTAATCCACAATGGTCAATACCAACAAGCCATATAATTCAAGAGACAATGGATTAATTCTCCATCCCAATCACCCACAACCCATGGTCAACCATCTATCTACCCATCTTACCAACAATTCGTAAGCTCTAGTCCTTTGTCCATATACCCTCACTATCAAGAGTCACTTGACACAATCCATACTATTGATCCATAACAAATTTCCATTAGTCTTCCTTATCCTAGCCTTGACAAGGGAAACCAACCTTCCATTAATCCACTCCAAGACTCCACATCCTATC
>VDFB02297867.1:0-33179 GCA_007258455.2 Sequoia sempervirens
ACGGGTAGCTGGCTTTGGAGCCCATGGCCATAATGGAGAGTAGATTTTGGAGCCCATGGCCATAATGGAGAGTAGATTGCTCGCTCTTTGAGGGCGAGATATTGATTAGGTTAGGATCCAATGGGATCCTAGGGATGACACGTCATCCACTTGGGAAGATGCAGCTAGCATGAGGGAGCTTATCCCTATTTGTTCGTAGGCTTCCAGAAGTAAGCCTGACCCTAGGGGGGAGGATGTAGCACCCCTCCATTTTGGCTCTTTTGATCGTACAACGTTCCTCTTTGCTATATTTGTTTATGTTATACTTTGTCTATGGTACTTGGTTCTATTTGATCACAAACTATTAAGCGATGCAAATGTTACATTTTGATGTGATGGTATTTTACTTTGATGTTATCATTATAGTATGCTTTGAGTTAGCCTAACAGATATTTAATTAATGATGCTTTATGCTTTTGATTATATTATTGATGTTAGACTCGTCAATTAGTAATTCTATATTGGTGAAGGGGATGGATTGTATCACTCGCTTGCGAGCACCCTACGATCCCAATATTTCCTCTTCACGGCGTGTTTTATAATCATATATATATATATGCATGTTCGATGTACTCTTTGTTCGCAGGTTGACAGGTACAGGACATCGACTCCACCTGATTCACAGGTTTGAGCATGTCCATTGGCCAATGGTATTCGATTGGGAGATAGTAGCTAGGTTTCTTGTGCCAAGTCACCACTCTAGTCATAGTGTGTCATCGGGTTTTAGTCGGGTTAAGTTATTTGTTGTTCATCTCTCCTTGATTTATTTAATTTCAAGTTGAAAAAAAAGGTAAATAAATGGCTTTTTGTATTTGGGTTGTTTATTAAATAAATCTAGTTGTAGTGTTAGAAATGTTACTTAAATTTTTAATTAATTTAATTTAAGTAATAAAATAATCTAATCTTGGATTAGATTTATTTTATTGATTATTTAATGGTATGTGAGAATTCGGGTTGTTCTGAATGGAAATAATAGATGATAGAATTCTTTTTTGGAAAATTTAAAAAGTGTTAAAGTTTTTGAAAAGAAGATTTTTAAAGTTAAATTCTTTTTGGAAATGAAAATGTTTAAAAGCATTTAAATTCATTTGAAATAGGAATTTAAAAAAATGAAATAATGAAATAAAGTCATGTTGAAAGAAATTTGCTTGTTTTAAAATTTTAAAAAGAAAAAGAAAATATCTCCAAAATAGAAAGAGGAGCAATAACTATGGTGGATAGGATATTTTAGGGCATATTGACCAAATTTGGGGGAAAATAGAGGAAGTTTTTCATTCTTAAAAAAATTGGCCGTGAGAAAAAATGAAGGAAAGGGAGTTCTTGAGGTTTGTTGATGCATTTTGGATTTTGGGAGGGGATTTTGGAAAAGCTTTGGAAAATCTTCTTGCAGGGAAGCTCAACTTTCTTCTTCAAACTCTCCTTCAAGCTTCAGATTATAGGTTCTCCTTGTTTATTGTTTGGAAATTTGCATTTTCAATTTAAAACTTGCTTGTCAATCTTTGTTTTGAAACCCTATTTAAATCTTGGAGAAAGTTAGAATGTTTTTTGAAAATCAAAACTTGCAACAAAAAATTTCAATTTCAACAATAGAAAATGGAATGAAACAAAATGAAATTTGAAAACCTCTATTTTGGATTTGAAATGGTTCATATCAAATTTAAATTTAAACCAATAAATTGGGTTTGAGAAATTAGTTTTATTGCAAAAAAAATATGTTGAGAAGCTGCACAATTTGTCTGTAAATGGGAATTTAAGTATATATATTTATACATATGTCTGTATATATATATATATATATTCTTTATATATATATACAAACATATATTATAAATATGTTTTTTTATCATACTGGGAATACTGTTTTTAAATTTTTTTCTTTTACACAGAAATTTGTTCTGTACAGAACAAGGGAGGAAATTTGTTTTAGTTTTTTGAAAATGAATTATAAATAAAGATTTTTTTTTAGGGCAAGTGTGGGCAAGGCCGCAACCATGGCTGCACACAGCTGCCCCATAGGAGGGGCGTTGTGGCAATGCTCCCCACACTATGTGTGGTGCTTGCCACAGGGTAGCGGACATCCACAGGGGAGGCTGGGCGCATCTTGTGGCTCGTCCCCTCTCCTTTGGGGCCCGCGGGTCAACTTCAAAAGGAATTTCGTTTTATTTTATAATTTAATTTTTTATTTATTTATTTTATTATTGTTATATATATATTGTATATTATAATATTTATATATTATATATATAATATATATAATTTAAATAAATATTTTATTTTATTATTTAAATATATATATTATATATATGTTAAATAATAGGGAATTATTTTTAATTAGTTGGAATATATAAAATTATATTTCTTTTAGACATATATTTAAATGATTTTTAAATATTTAAATATATGGATTTTTTTAAAATGATTATTCTATAATCATAGAGTGAAATAAAATTGACTTTATAATATATGACTTTACTTGAAAAGCTGATTTTGATTATTATGGGTAATTGGAGAAACAGGGAGTTAAATTATTAGTTTTAAATTCCTCAATATTGCAATTGTAATTTTAATTACTTTTGAGTAGTTGCAAATAATGTGAATTATTTTATTTGATTACATGCAATATGTTATTTCCTTGTTTTGATTTAGGAAATCCTAAAGTAGGATAATTATTTGCCTATTTTATCCTTTAGTTATGAAATCTCCCTCTTTCGTGATGTTGGGAAAATCAAGATTTAAGTTATGTAAGTCTGTCAGATTGGGTTTTCTTTGATATCGGGGGTTGTCTTAAGATGTTAGTCAACCTTGTTTTGCCTTGGGTAGTGCGTCTTGTTGGATCTAGTTAGATACCCGGTATCATGAACGGGATGTGTGGACTTTATGTCGTGGATAGGGAGTCATTCTCCTTAGGTTGCACTTGTGTACCCTTGGGTTGTGGAGTTATTCCACGTGTTGTCTTAGAGGAGTGGCTTGCAATGAGGGCCGACACACAAAGTGGTGTCAGGGAAACTTTTTGTAAGTTAGTTAATTCAGTGATAACGTGAATAAACTTATTAAAGGTTTAGGTTGCATCAAACACTTAACAAGATTAATTTTTCCTCGCTCATGGACACAAGGGATTGTATAGACTTGGGATGAGACGAGAAGGCCTGGAATGGCAAGATCGTTATCTCGTCTTTACGAGAAATAACTGATTCTGCATTGGTTTGCATGAGGGGCCGAGAGTCATTAGAGGTTTCCAGGATATCTTGAGATGGGGGCTGGGACCTAGGAAGACTTACTAGGATATCCCATGTGTGACATTGTGATGACACTTCTCCCAAGTCAACAGTATGTTTGTATTAGTGATGCAATTGATTATTAAACTCTGGAAGCATTGTAACCATTGTGTTATGTGATGTTGTACTTGTATTTAATTCAGTTCAGTTTTGAGTAGCCTATGTCTAGAGGTAGATGGTCTTGTTTAGGAATCTTGGTTACTATCTCCTAGCACGGGGGGTGAGCCTTCAGGTATCACATGGTTGGGAGGAATGTGCACCTTAATCCGTTGGGTCGTCTTCTTGTTCGTGTGGACGATATTTCCAGTTAGAGAGCTCGTGGGATCCAATTTCTTTTCATGCTTTATTCTTTCCTGTTATTATTGTAATTTTATTACCCCTCATTTGTATCGAGGTGGAAGATGTAATTTTTAATCATGCTTATTGGATTTACCTCATTCGGGGAATGAGAGTTGTAATCGTATTGTAAATTATATTATTGGAAACATGTGGTATCTCTTATGCCTTTGAAGTAATTTTATCATGTATGGAATGTATGTGTATTTAATTTATTAAATAATTAAATGTTATGGTTTCTATTCATGTTTCTTGTTTGGGTTTAAGTAAAATCAGTCTCGTAACCTTAGGGGTTGTTGGCATTGGGTAGTGAACTTGCATGTTAATTGTACTTAAACAAAAAAAAAATAGTTCGTTTGAGTAGCAAATTGCAACTTCCCCTAGGGTTGTGTGGCGGGGCGTTACAATGGGTTACATTAGTAGAATTGGTATTTACATTTATCAACTTTGTTATGGGATAGATTGCGTAATTTCACCTCGTGTACCCCAAGGGACTTACCTGTTTAACTTGTAATCATTAGTTATGTTAATTGCATTAATAAAGTTAGTGTTTATTCTCTATTATTTCAAAAAAAAATCCTTTGCATTTTTAGTTGTCCTTTGGGGTTTGCGCAACGGGGCATTACACCATCTTTGCTACACTTGGTGAGGCCTCCAAAGACTTGTTTAAGATATTAAATGGATAAATCATAACAAGATCATATTGGAGACTGGTGGCATCAGAGGATGGAGGAAATTTCATCATCTCAAGTTAGCTTCTCACTTTGAGATGATGCTTTGCATGAGAAGCATTTTTGGCTTTAATTTTTTTCTTTTTCTTTGTGTTGTTGATAGATTTGAAGAATACAAATATTATGACTTCTTTGATTTTTGGAGACAGGTAAAGGGTTTGGTTAAGAGCTCAATATGGATTGTTTCCTAGAGAGTTCATGAGATTTTGATCAAGGATTATACCTTTATCAGGGTCGAGGAGACAAATTGGAGGATGGTTGTCTAATAATTACAGTCTATGATTGGGGAGTTCACAGGAGGAGAAACTGGGGAATTCAACTCAGAGCTACACCTTTATATTATGAGGGTTATGAGGTAACTTGGAGGAGTTCCACTTGATTCAAGATTTTTTTCTTCAAAAGGAAAATCTTCTCAAGAATGTATACATATTTTGTAATTAGCAAGTTTTGTCATGTAAACCTTAACAGGGATCCCTTAACAAGGTGAATGAGATCTTTCAGGGATACAGTTGTAGGAATAATTTATTAAGGGGGGAATGATGGTGTATCACATTATTTAGTTATTTGATCTAGTTACACCAATATTTTAGCTGGATATGCATTCACATCCTATTTGTATCTTGCATATTGAAATGTATTTAATCAATGAAGTTTTTCACCATTAACATTTTTACATTTTACCAACATAGTTGATCTTTCAGGTTTGACACCCCCAATCCAAATTCCAAAGCAATCTTGAGGCAATTTTTTTTTAGAAAAAATGGATATCCATTTCTTCAACTTAAGAATGAACTTTTTTGGTTGACTATACGTTAAAATTTAACATGTTATAATAATAGTATTAATATAAATATTTATATATATTTAAATATTAATATATAAAATATAATATATGATAAATTAATATATACTAGGATATATTAATATTAATATAAATACATTTTAAAATATAAATGGGTGTGTGCAAGAAGTTGACTCCATTTTTTGGCCAAAAAGTGGAAGTGTTTTCCCTGATTTTCAGAATGTCACATTTGACCATAAAATTTGAAGCACTTAGAGATGGAATCTTAGAAAAGTCACTAATCATAAAATGTAGTACTCAGAGTCTAGTTTCTAAATATGTAATTTATTTTAATACCCAAATGATACAAATTGATTTTCAATGGGCGTGTCTAAAAGCCATTGGTTAAAAGTCACTTTTTTAATCATACCATGCACATGTACACCATCCATATTTTGACCTAAATAATCACATTTTTCTGAATCCTTTTAGGAAAAGATTTGTGACACACTGCAAAATTCTCACGATATTTTTTTCAATTTTTTTTAATATTTTCTTTTTGTTAATTTTTTATTGGTCATATTTGTTGTTTTGAAAAACAAATTGTATGTCACGAATAAGATGACCTAAACTTATCTTTTTTATATATTTTTTAAATTAAAAATAATTTTCTAAAGATCGCCTACATATAATTCATTTTTCAAAAAAATATTTTAATGAAAAGTTATTATAATACTAAAAAACCTTGATATTTCAAGTTTATGGACTAGTTTCATAAAAAAATATTTGAGAAAGTCTAAAAAATAATACAATTTTAAAAAAATTATATATTTGGAATCTACATAGTCTCATCTATAATGGGTTTTAATTTCATCAAAAAAAAATCAAAAAAGGTCTTTAGACATATTTCCAAAGTCACTATTTTCTCGTGACATTGACATGACCTTCAAGTTGTAGGTCAAACCAGCTCCAAAGCTTAGGTTCTAGTCCCCAAGCCTTTTCTTGAACCGAAAAATAAAGCAAAACCACATGAACAAAAATTCAAAATTTAAAAAATAGGATCCTAGTTTAGGAAATGGATCCTGTTTGCTTTATTAATTATTTTGAATGTTGGAAAATAGAACGGGATCCCATGTAATAAATAGGATCCTATTCCATTTTGACCTTTTTTAAAAAATTTACTATTTAAAATTACTGTCAATTCTGCAACTTGATAGTGTACGACCGACAATGACTACTTCACCCATTTTCTATCGAATTTTCTCTTCTACAAGCTCTTGAACTTGCAATTTGATTTGAATTTTGAAAGGATGCATCATTGGGATAGTTTTGGAGCATGAAATTGTGTTCATTTTCTACTCATTTGAAGGAGGACCAAAGAAGGAATACTTTCAATATTGACATTCATTTGTACTTCAAAATTTTGTAATCATGGGATCACAATGTTGTAATAAGAGGAAAGATAAGAAGGTATTGACCCCTAAATAAATTCAAGCAAAGAGAGAGGAGGAAAAAATATAAAGAGATCTATAGATGAATGAGGATTCTATCAATGAATAATGTTGTAGCATCCAATTCCATGACTATTGAAGATAAAAACATTAAAGAAACCATGGATGTAGATGATGCAAGTTTACAAGAGGTGAATGTGGAAAATACTACGATTATACAAACTAATACTGGTATGTCTTCAAATCCACCTTTCAATGCTATGGAGTATGTGACAATAGGAACAAATCTAGGTATGTCTTCAAATCTACCTTTGGATGATATGGAAACTTTAATTGTAGAAGATTTAAGACAAGCTAGATTTAACAGTGTTGAGATCAATAATATTTGTAGAGATAATGAATTTAGAATTTTTGTTGTTGAAAATGAAAATGAAAATACTTTTTGTTGAAAATAAAAATAAAAATAATTTTGTTGTTGAAAATGAAAATGAAAATGAAAATCTTTGTGATGTTGAAAATGATTTTTTTTTTTTTTAAATTGAAAGTGTTGTTTCAAATAATATTCCTCATAATATTTCTTGGAGACAAATAAGAACACATGCCAATAGATTGTACAAACAATTTTTTTATCGTAAAAAACTATCATTTCAATTGTCAACTCATGATGCAATTGATGAGAATGTGGAAAATGAGAAAAGTAATGAAAAATTTAGGCTTTTTGTTAGACCAAGAAGAAAAGATGATCACTTAAACATGATATATCTACTGCTACTAAAGTCATTGTTTCTATTGGAAAGAATACTCGCTCTAAAGATAAGAATGTGGCATGATGAGCTATAACAACTGCTATAGTTAATAAAACAACTTTGAATAAAATAATGTTCAGCAATAGTAGTGAAATTTTAAAAATACATCCTAAAACATTGGTAAGAGTGGCACGGAGAAGAGAAAGTATAGAAAATGATCCAATCAACCAATGTTGGAGTTTTAATTGTCGACTCCCAAGGTTTGACATGAAATTGAATAATGAAATCAAATATTTGGTTGAAAAATGTTGGCATGATAATACTAGGGTACCATCTAATGGTAGAGATGTTTTGAAATTAGAAGTGGGGTCCAAAATTCATGATCCTCATCCAAAACACCTATTAGACACAACTCAAAAATATATATATAGAAAATTTTATGATGATTCAGTGTTACTTGGTAATATTAGAATAAGTCAAAGATCTTTTGAAAAATGTAAACCTTGGTATGTGAAAATTAATAAGCAACGAATCTCTTATTGTTATAAAACGCATGTGCAATTTCGTTATTATTATGATGTTTTTCGATATATATGTTGTACTTTACAAACTAACATGATTATGTAGGAATTGCACTCAAATCAATTAAGGAGTTTATAGAAGGTTTTTTTTGTGAAAGATCTAATGGAAAATTATTTTATTTAAGTTCATGTATTTTTGGACAATGCATTAGTTGTGGCAATCTTTCATGCTTAGGAGTTTGTATGGATGAAAGTGTTGAAAATGATTTTGGACAACAACTAGTGGATGTTAAAAGATTTAAGAATGTTTACTATTCTTTGAAATATGGAAAAATTGGAAAATATTGTGATTTAATAATGGAAAAAATTAGTGTACATTCATTCATATCAAAATTTAAGAGTAAGATTGTACCAAAATATGCCCAACACTCTCAACATGCTTGATGGCTTGATGGACAATTTCACACATGTAGAAACATATTTCCAGTTTGAACTATACTATTAGTGGTTGATTTTATGGAAAACTATACTCTTTCTCTACAAGAGGAAATCTAATCACAATATTACAACTCAGTGCAAGTGACTATGTTTGTTCATATTGCATACAAGCATGTAGAAGATAACATAAAGGATGATATAAATTTTTTGAGGGAGTATCATTTCTATTTGAGTGACAATTGGTTACACTTGTCTAAGTCTGTTCAATATTGTTTCAATATATTTTATATAAACTTAAGAGAAAGAGGAATCCAGATGGTAGAACATCTCATATGGTCAGATAATTATATGAGACAATTCAAGAATGCTCAAATGTTCTATTGGTTAAGTAGGTTTCACAAGGAACATAATGTCCAACATATGTGGAGTTTTTTTTTGAGTTGGATATGGTAACTTGGAGAACATGATGGAGTTGGTGCATGTGTTAGGGTGAAGCCAAAATAGTGGTTTACAATTCAAGAGAGGAAGGAAAACTCACAAAAATTGAATGCATGGCAAAAAACTTGATTTAAGGGGTTCGTACGAACTAGGGTTTGGGAAAACCCTTTTAATTCTTTCCCGCCAAAAAATCCAAAAAAATCCCTTATGGAAGGGTGGTTCACTCGAACCAAGGTTCAAGTGAACCCCTATGGGTTCGTACGAACCCTCCTTATTCCTCATCCCCCCTTGAGACACAAAAAAACCTAAATTTTGGCACTTTGGAGCTCAGGTTGAGGATGAAAATGGAGGAATCTTCACAAACCCAACTAGAATCAGGTAGTCCTTGGAACAGCTATCCAATGAATATAATTTTAATATGTTTTGGTTTTATTATGTATTTTTTTTTACTTTTATTAAACATAGATTTTCATTGAAAATGAAGATTTCTTGCACATGTGGAAAAAATAGCAGATTATCAAAAATTTGAAAAATAGTGCACTAGATATTGAAGTCCTTGATCCAACAAAAAGAAAAATGAATTTGGATATATACAAAAAGCTATGCATTATCTGATTATGTCTGAATTGTAATTGGTTTGACTTGAAACTTGATTAAAGAAAAAATATTCAATAAAATATCTAACCAAGTGGAAGCACTAGATATCGAGTTACAAATCTAAAGAAATAATTATAATTTTATCCTTCATGGAAAAGAAATTATGGTTATAGAGTTGTACATCACTTTTTAAAAATGTTGTTTTCTAAAAAAAACCAATTTTTGTGGGAGATGGAAAAAGAAGTGCAATCTGATTCCAAAATTTTTCAAAAAGATATTTTTAGAATCTACAGACAAAATGTGAGGAGACTCTAGTTTACATCATCTTCAAATTCCTCATGGTTTAGCTGCTATAGGTTCCTGAATGTGAAGATTTAGTTAAAAATAATAATTTCAGTGTCTAGTTTGGCCAAAAATTGTAAACCACTATTGTGGGATCACCCGTTAAAAGAATTCTTGCTAGAGAGCAACTGAAATTTGAGGATGTAGTAAAATGTAAAGATGTGTGTGGGATTGTGGATTGGTGCAATACAAAATTATCTATAGGATCAAGTGAGTACTCTAAAGTTTATTGATTCTTTTGATTGGTTGAAGAAGATACCATTCTACCTAGACTTGATTGTGAGACAATTAGTGGATCTACTAAATGGCATTCATTTAAGAGTTTAAATGCAAGCATACGAACTATCTAGACAAGAAAGCTTGCATGTTTTTGTCAACTTTATATTTCAGGATATTGGTAACTGTAGTGTAGGAAAAAGTATCCCTTTTTCACACTTAATTTGGGAATTAATATTAAATAAAAAGACTAAATTATTCTTTAATTTAGTGTTGTAATATGTATTTTAGAAAAAAATCTCTGAAATTGAAAAAAATGGACCACATGTTTTGGAACATGCCCATTCACAATAACGGGTATTTTTTGAAAAAATTAAGCCATTTTGTGTGATCAAAGGGGTTCAATGGTGATCATTGGTTAGGCAGGAGCATTTTTTCTTATGGCTTTGTTCACCCTAGTTGTGGTATGCCAGTTCGTCATTCAGGGGAATCTCTTTTTTGGGGAAAACAACCAGTTTTTTATATTTGTGGGTCACAAAATTCGCTTTCTTCAGGGTCGTCTTAGTCTTCTCAACAATGGTCTCTTGCTACATATCCTAATAGCATTGTGATTGCTTCTGGGGCTACCTTTAATACAAAATCCATTTTTAGTCCTGCCACATTTCCCAATTCAATTTCCATTGAGCATGGTTAATGTTTGTATTCCAACATCTGCACCAGGCACCCAATGACTTTCCAAATCCCATTGTGGTCACAAATGGGGATTTGTAGCATTGAAATTAGAATATGGCTATGGCTACTTGGTAAAGGGGTCTCACTCTTTCAATGGAACACAAAAGCAGATCTGGGTTCCAAAAATTCCAAGGGATCATATTCAACCTAATGTGCCTAAATATTCTATTACATTTCCCGAGGCATTGTTGTAGCCTCAATCTATAGGGCCTTGCTCTTATTAGTAAGTTCTGGAACCTTTCCCCAGAAATTGATCTTTTACAACAATGGATTTTTGATGAATGGGCGAGATCTACTCAAGTGTTTTATCTTGATAAGGGAGAAGAGTTTTTTATTGTTCTTTTTAAATCTAAGGATGCTATAATTTTTTTTCATTCTATCAAATCCTAGATTTGTGAGGGACATGGAATTTACACTCTTTCGTGGTCCCCAATTTTCAATCCTTCTCACACTAGAGTAAAGTTTATCCCCTTTTGGATTCAACTACAAGGCCTTCCCTTCGAATACAAAGAAACAAATCTTATTGAAATCTTGGGAAATCATTTAGTCATTTTCCTTAAATAGGATCTGGATTTCTTTTCTACTCCTTCACATCCTGTGATGGTTTGTGTTCTTCTGGATGTTTCTAGAACCCTTCCTTCACAGTTGTTAATAAATTCAAAGAATGGGGTTTGGAAGTAGCATGTTGTTATTGAATGTCCAAAGGAAATTTGTACTCATTGTCATTTTTCAATACATCCACATGCTTCTTGCAAGTTGGTTAAAGTGGGTATTCAAACGAAAAATTAGGTTCCAATTTGGTTTTGGTTCCTAAGAATACATAAAAAAGTGTAGTTAATAAATCTGTTTCCCACTCATCTTTTTTTACTAAGAGTACATCCTCTAATGAACATGATATTATTCAAGGTTTTGACTTGACAAGCAAAGATATTTAGTCTGCAGTGTTTTTTAAAGGGTCTTCGAGCACAATGGGTAAGTTGGGCCTCAATGTGTATAATCTAGATTGTTCAAGGAGTAAGGAACTTAGATTAAGGAATGATTTTAATGTTGATCAATCAACCTCCAAAAAAGGCTCTACTACTTGTGTTTCTTTCTCTGATTTGTTCCTTTCAAAAAATCATGTTTTTACTATTTCATTTTTAAAGGAATGGGTGAAAACATATCAGTTTGATGTAAGAGACTTTCATAGATCTTTATATGTATATTTACCTGAACTTAAGTATGTTAGGTCATGCAAGAAATTCATAATATAGCTAGACTGATTACTTCTTGGTGTTTTATGTCTACAATTGGGAACAATGTTATGTCCATTCAACTGTAAAAGGAAGGTAAAATTTTGATGTTGGGTGCTTTCTGTGAGGATGTAATTGATAATGGAACTCACTATACATGTTTAAATGAGGAGTTGGAAAGTTTTGTTGATAACTCTTTATCATTAGTTGCTAATCAAATGTTGGATGAAATTTCATGAGAAGTTTTGGGAGAAGATGGAATTTTTGAAATTACACAAACTCTATCCATATCAAAGATGCCTTTGTCACCTACTGTTAACAAAAAGACTCATGTGAAATGGGGAAGGAAATCGTTAGCAACTAAATTGTAGGAGGAAATTGAGGCTGGTACTTAGTCCACTTTGAAGGGTACATTATTAGCTAGTTTTGACAAAGAAAAAGGCCAAGGAGAGCATGTTGCTCTCCTAAGATGTAATGCAGTTAATTTCCTGGAATATATCAGAGGCATTAATGCGTCTGATAAGAGATCTCAAATTAAGCATTAGTTGGATGCTTATGGAGCAGATGTGGTTATTCTTCAAGAAACTAAAACTTCAATGGAAACTTTTGATAGTATGTCTAAAAAATGGTTCAAATGGAAATTCATTCATTACCCAGCACAAGGTGCTTTAGGGAGGATTTTAACTTTATGGAATGCCAAAACATTGTCAGTTGATAATGTGACAGATGATAGCAATTGGCAGTTAATGCAAATAAAACATTTTGACCTTTCTTTTTGGTTAGTAAATGTTTATGGTCCAACAAGCACAGTTGGTAAAAAACTTCTTTGGGACAAGTTAAAGAAAATCATGGATCAGTTGGGTCAAGATAAAGTTATCATTGTAGGGGATTTCAATGCAATTGCTTCCCTATCTAAAAAACAAGGATGTATTTGTCTACCCTCAATAGTAATGAAAGATTTTCAAAATTTCATAAAAGATAATGTGTTAGTGGATATAATACCAACAAATGGAAAGCTCACATGGACAAATAGAAGGAAATATTCTCTCTAGATAGCGGGAAGATTAGATAGATTTCTCGTTTCTCCAAATTGGTTGGCTGGTGATTTTGTGTTTTCATTTGAGATTTTATCTTTCAATGCATCAGATCACTTTGCTATTTCTTTGAATCTTGGTCAAAATGCATTATAGTCAAAGCATAAGTCTTCATTTAAATTTGAATCTATGTGGTTTCGCCATCCAAATTTTATTCATTTTCTTAAGCAATGGTGTTTATCTACACCTTTTGTTAAAGGTTCACGAACGTTTCAATTTTGTAAAAAGTTAGAGCATATGAAGTTGCAAATTAAGAATTGGAATCTATTAGTGTTCAAGAACATTTTTGTATAGAAGGATATGGTTTGCAAGTAGTTTTCAGATGTAAATGAACAAATTATAATATCTCAAGGTATGGATAATGTAGTTTGTGAGAAACAAAAAAAATTGCAAGAAGAATAGTGTGAATTATTATCGAGGGAAGAAGTTTATTGGAGTAAGAAATCTAGGGAGCTATGGCTTAAGGATGGAGATAGAAACACAATTTTTTTCATATCTCAGCTCAAATTAAGCGTGTCAAGAATTCAATCTTTTCCATACATGACAATGAAACAAGGGTGTTGCTTACTAAGGAAATTGATAGTAAAAAAGAAGGGATTAAATTCTTTTCTCAATTTCTTTCAGCAAATCAAACCTCTACTTCTCATTCTGAAAGGGATAGAGGAGAAATTTTGGAATTGATTCCCAAGTTGATTCGGCGGGAGGATAATGATAAAATCTTATCTCCTTTCACCTTAGAGGAAGTTAAGGTAGTTATTTTTTCTTTATCAACAGATAAAGCTCCAGGGCCAAATGGTTTTACTGTAATCCTTTTTCAAAAATGTTGGAATTTTATTTCTATTGATCTTTTAAGAGCAATGGAGGAATCAAGAAAGTCAGGAGGAATGCTTAAGCAGTTTAATGTCACTCATATTGCAATTTTTCCAAAAGTAGACTCTCCAATTACATTTTCTAATTTCAGGCCTATCTGTCTTTGTAATACAGTTTACAAAATTTTCACTAAGGCTATCTATTTAAGATTACATACTTTTGTTTCCAGCATTATTTCTGAAGAACAAGGTATGTTTATGCCAAGAAGAGAAATGGTTTAAGGCAATTTAATAGCACATGAAGCTCTGAATTCTATTTTCACAAATAAGCTTTTAGCAACGGTAGTTAAACTTGATATGATGAAGGCATATGATAGGGTTGAGTGGCAATTTCTCATTCACGTTTTGAAAAAAAATGGCTATAGTAAAAAATGGTGCAAATGGGTATTGTATTGCTTATCTACTACAAATTTTTCTGTCATTATAAATGGTTCCCTAGTGGGATTTCTTAGTTCAACACAAGTGGTTCGTCAAGGATATCCTCTTTCGCCATTTTATTCATCGTTCTTATAGAAGCATTGAGTAGAGTTGTTTCCAAAAGTCATTCTCAAGGGTTGTTGCAAGGTATAGTTATTCCAAGCACAAATATTTCTATCACACACTCTTTGTTTGTTGATAATACATTGCTTTTGGAAAAGTAGCATTAGGGGAAGCAAAACAAATCAAATTTTTTTTAGATAAGTACACACAGGCTTCTAGTCAAAAAATAAATGAGAGTAAATCCAAGATTTATCTTTTCAACACAAAGGCAACAGTTTCAAGGCACATTGTAAAGATTCTTGGCTTTGAAGAAGCAAATCTACCTAGTAAGTATTTAGGAATTCCTTTCTTTATTGGACAAAACAATTTTTTTTATTGGAATAAAATTATTTAGAGTATTCAAGCAAAAATCGGTTCTTAGAAAGGAAGATGGTTGTCAGGCAAGATTTTAATGGAAAAATTAGTCTTATCTTCAATTCCTAATTATTTTATGTCTATTCTAAAAGCATCCAAATCAATTGTGGCACAAATTTACAAGTTGATTCAAAAGTTTCTATGGTCTAGAAATATAGATTGTAAAAAGAAGGTGCCCTTAATATCATTGGGGAAAATATGCATGGATAAGTTAAAATGGGGGGGTCAGGGCTGCACAATATTGTAACAAGGAATCTTTCATTGGGTGTCAAGTTGGTGTGGCATATGTACATAAAGCCAAATAAGAAATGGTGTAAGGTCATCCAAGAAAAATATTTAGACAATGTTAATCTAACTAGAATTCTCATAGTGTTAAATCCTCCTTCAGGTTCAACAATGTGAAATTTTTTAATTTTATGTAGAAAATTTATAGTGTCTCATCTATCTTGGGAGGTTAATAATGGTGAGGAAGCTCTATTTTGGAAATATTCCTGGAATGGGCATCCACTCATTAGTTCTCTTCATGATTTTCAACATACTAAAAACATATTAATTTCACATTGGGGAGGTAATGTTAAAGATTATATAGATCAGATTGATATAACGACTCAAAGGGTAGCATGGAAGGATTTATCAAATTGCAACATTTCACCTGTACAAAAAGGGTTGTTGAAGTGGATTTTGGATAAAAGATTTGTTTACTTATCAACTGAAAATGATAAGTTAATATGGGATTTTTCTAAAATAGGTGATTATTTAATCAGTGATGGTTATAAAGTAATTTCACAAGATGGTATGCAAATTGGGTATCAAAGGGCTTATACATTTTGCTAGAACTCAATGATTTTTCCAAAGGCTAGATGTTTTGCATGGACTGCCATCAAGAACAAGATTCTGACAAGTGACAGATTGTCCAAGTTGGGGATAGCAGATCCTTTTCAATGTGTATTGTGTGGAAAAGACTTTGAAGATATAAATCAAATCTCCTCTTGAACTGTGAGGTGGCCCAATCATGTTGGTCTTTTGTATTGAGAAAAATGAATTGGTTTGCACCTTTACCAAACAAATTGTGGGATATTTTTTCAAGCTGGCCAATATTATTCAAGAAATCTTTTTTCGCTTGCATTTGGAGAATTGTCTTGGAAATGGTTGTGTGGGCAATCTAGTGGGCTAGAAATAAGTGCATATTTAGGAAAGATAAATGTGATTTGGATAATTTTTTGGTTGGATTAGAAAATTATATCTTAGAGGTGGTCAGTAGTTATGTTCATAGGACAAAGAGGGTTGACTCTACTTTTACAGACTAGGATGCCACATTACTTCATAAGTGGTCTCATATTTGTTTTCCATTCAAAGGAAGCAAGCTTCAACTTCCACAAAATAAAGTTGATCGGACAAAGGTAATTTGGAAACCTCCTCCCCAAGGTTTTTATAAGTTGAATTTTGATGGATCCAATAGAGGTAATCCAGGTGCATCTAGGGTAAGAGTGGTCATTAGAGATTATAAGGGTAGAGTTGTAGTGACAAAGCCAATCAAGCTTCAAGTTGTCATGAATAATGTAGCTAAATCCAATGCATTATTGTATGGATTAAAAATGGAAAGCTTGTTAAAAATTTCTAACTTACAGGTTGAAGGAGATTCTCTCATAATATTGAATGCATGTAAAGAGCGTAAAATTCTCAATTGGAATCTTCAATATATTCTAAAGCAGATATCGGTTTTATTGGATGAACTTAGTACATATTAGATTCTTCATACATATAGAGAGGGAAATGGGTTGGTAGATTGTCTGGAAAATCTTGGATGTGAACAAGTTGAAGAAATTGTGACACATGTAATAAATCACACAAACTCAAATGTAAATCTGTGTAATATTCTAAAGAATGAAGGGGGCTTGTAGTTGAATCATATTGGCAGGCTTATCTTTTCCAAGTGGAAATTTTTTCCACATCATTTTGTCATGGCATGGTTTTTCAATTGTCCGATGTTGTGGTACATGAATGCACCAGTGTTAGTTGATCACATGTATGGTGAATGGGTGCAAAGTGTTTCTAATATTTCACTGAAAGGGAAGGTGGTATGTAACGTGTATAAAATTTCTTATTTTATACCTTTTATTGTGTACTTGACACTTTATGGAATTTTTATTTGTGAGCATTAAAGATTGGATACCATTTTGGGGTATGCAAGGTCTTAGGTGGTGAACTAGATATTTAGAAAAGTTGAGACAAGGGATTGTGATAACATATCACATAAAAAAATCAGGGGGAGTTTTATCACATAATCATTCACATGCGTAAGGAATGTGTGAAATGATTATACTTGATGTTGATGATTACTTTGGATCGAGTAATATGTTTTTTCGATGAATAGGCAGTGATCAAGTGGCTTGTTCTAAATTGGGTAAAATGTTTGGCTTAAGTTAGCAGTGGAGATAAAATGAGGAAATGTACAGAATTCAAAAAGTACTGCATTGTTTTATTCTCTGTAAGGATTGCACAACAGTTCTTGTTAGGTTTCATGTGTTTCATTAGAAAAAAGTACCTAGCAATGGCTTTTGGGTGTAAGCATTAGGTGGTTACGATACTAAGTAGCCAATTTGGAGCATGGGAAATATTTCATCAGGCGCGATAAGGATTAAGTTTGTTTCAAATACTAATGTGTGATTTCATGCACAGGGAAAAGGTATAAAGTTTTATAAAATCATAATAAGGTGAAAGGCCAAAGACCTGAGGTGGAAGTCTAAAATTTTGCTTAGTACAAGATGTTTTAGTATGAAGCGACTGTTCCAGTTTGCATTTGTAATTCAAGTGTGCTTTCTGAAACTAAGGAATGATCACTGGCTTTTTTTTATCGAATTTCTCAAAGCTTGGGTTTGTTGTGTGGTTATCGACTCACAAACCTTGGGTTTGTAGTGTGAGATTGCATTCTATTTATATGGTTGTTCCACATTGTGTGTGACCACATTCAAATATTGGTTTTCTATGTGTTGCAGTTAAAATGCTCAGCCAGGAAAAGTATCATTCGGTGGTTGACAAAAACTGCATCCTTCAACCCAGTATCGAGCCCCAATACTTCAATTCATTGTTTGGGTTCTATGTTTATTAAGTTGCTTTTCTTCAAATATGGAGTATCTACTGAGGAACTATAAAGAAAAATTTCAAGTGCAGCCATGGGATATTCCATTCTCTAGTACTATAGAAAAGGAGTAGTTGTAGCAAGTGTTCAAAGTGGGTTGTCCATCTCTCTGTAGTTGCATCAAATCTATAATTGGTGAGGAAATTATTAGCCCAAAGACTCAGAGGATAATTTTTATGTCCAATCTGGTATCAATCTTTATCTCCAATTTTCTTGACTTGGTGAATGATTACCAAATGGTTTTAAGCATTGCAGTAAATTCAATAAATGAAGTGTTTATGGAAAATAATGCCTTTTTTCAAAGTGTGTGCAAGCATATGATATTTGGAATGGTGAAGCATATCTTGGTGGAATCTTTCCAAGACATTTCTTGGCTCACAAAACCAATTATGTAGAGCTTCTTGATGCATTTAAGATGTCAATTAAACTAGATTGTTTAGGGCATCTTTTTAGAGAACTTGTCAAGTATTAGTTTGATTTGGGAGAGGATACAGTTGCTATGTTTAAAAGAAAGTATCTTGAAATTTCCATTCTTCTGACTCATTAGTGTGTCCTTGAAATTCAGCCAAAGTGCCCTTAGCAAGTTCCTGATATTAATGTTACAATACATTCATAGTATGCCAATGGAGCTAATGAAGAAGTTGGTGAAAATTTAGTGCAAGGTATTGTTGTTGATGGAGAAAATCCTTAAAGGACTATGCTACAATTGGATACAATATTTATGAAGATATGCATATATAGTTTAATATATAGGTAGTAATATTTCTATTTTGAGAAAGGCTGATGGCATGAAAACAGTTGCTTAATATTGCTCATGGTTATCTATGTAATAGATAATTTTGTCATGGTTGATAGGGGGAAAAAAAGTAGATATCAAGGAAGAAATCAGTCATATCTGGAAAAAAGATGTCAAAGTTTTTTGACATCTATGTAATTAAAATATCATATATATTAATATAATATATAGGCTTATAGCCTTTTGATAAAAAAAAATGTATTTTACATATTCACATTAAGTTAAGGGCCTTATTAGATAAAATGGACTTAATGGGTAAGTGCAAAAAGATGGCGGGCCAAAAGGGGGCTTAAGTGGCCACTTTTTTTCTGAAATCAGGAAGTACTAACCTTGGACATGAAATTGAAGATAGTTACACTCAAAATTTTGAGATGCAACAAAAACAAGGATCGTAGTGCTCTGAGTCTACTTTCTAATCTACTATTTTTTTTTTTAATGGTAGAGATTAAGGGGCTCAAAAGAGGGGGCCACATAAATTGGTGTTGTTTTTGTCAAAAAAACATAACATAGCAACTTTTGTGGCTCCCTCAAAAGGTTAAATATTTTTTAGTATTTTTAAAATCAGTTCGGTGAGAAATTAGCTAATAGTATGTAGTTTATGCCTAATTTTTTTATCGCTTCGGTGAGAAATTAGCTAACAGTATGTAGTTTATGCCTAATTTTTTTAATAATTTTTTAATGATATTTGATTTTTTACTAATTTTCCAAGTAGACACTTCCTCAAAAACAAAATTTTGGCCATGCTACTCCTATAAATTTTGAAAACTAATTGAAAATAATTATTTTAATATATGTAGAATGGAGTCTAGTTTCTAAAAATGTAATTTATTTGAAATTTCGATGAACAGTTAATTTATAACGAAAAAACACAAAACACTAGTTTTTTCCAAAAAAATAGACACACAGAAAATAAATTATAGATCAAAGGCTTAACATTGTTAAAATGTGAAAAAAAAAACATTGTTAGATAGCTAAGAGAGAGCCTAACATTACCCAAGTGTTTGATTTGTTCGACCTTGAAACACATGCAAACTTGATGCTTAGCATGAATGCGATTACGTGAAATGTTGTAGAATTAAAAAAAAAACATATCTTTGGATGTTGGGAAGGAACTTCAAGCCTTTGGGTTGGAATTCCAAAGCAAATACCAAGCCCAAGGCTTTGGGATTCCTAAAGCAAGAAATAATACGCGCACGTTATAACATGCTCATGTTATTTCTTAGTTTTGACATGTTTTTGCATTTGTTCCCAAGACATGTCTAGCAAGACATAACATGAGTGTGTTATAACATGCTTGTGTTATGTCTTGCTTTGTGTTAAATGTTAGTCTATTGAATGTATGTATATATATTTGTATGTTTTTATGTATATATGCTTGTATGACATGTATGTATGTATGTACGTATGTATCAGTGTATGTATATATGTCTTCTTATATGTATGTATGTAATATTGTATGTATATATGTATTTATGCTTGTATGTATGTAAGATTGTATGTACATATGTATGTATGCTTGTATGTATGTAAGTATGTATGTCTCTATGTATGTATGTATGCTTGTATGTATGTATGTATGCCTCTATGTATGCATGTTTGCTTATATGTATGTACGTATGTCTTTAGAGGGAGGGAGAATTTAAAGAGAGCTGTCTAGGTAGGGTGAGACGTCGATAAATCCGGCGCGTCAGATCAACTGGCGTTTATCAGGCTGGGATCAATCCGCGCAGTTTCTCGATCAGGCGGATCAAAACTCAAAGAATCAAATCAGATCAAAGATCAGATCACTTTTTTGAAAATCAAAATCTAACAAGAGAAGAGAGGTAGTATGAGAGATAAATTGGAGTGGAAGGGACTTATCGGTATGAAGGTGGGAGGATAAAGGAGAGAAGGATTAAATTAGGGTGCTAGAGGAGACAGGGAAGAGAGAGCTAGAGAGAGAGGGTGATGGAACCTTTCGTTTGGTACAAAATCCACGACCGTATGCGATGAGAAATATATTTAATTGGTGTATCGTGGTGCGTAAAGTGATAATAATTTTAATTTTGAAATTTATCGACTTCGTCAGAAATTCGATGAACACCAGATTCGGTCAGAAATATTCCGTGAATTCGGCATCAAATTATGTATTTCCTCGAGAAAATTGAGTTCATGCCTGAATTTATTGCTGACGATCATTTTGCTTTCTATTTGAGGCAGGTTTGTGGAGAACTAAGGATGATTTTCTTGGGAAAAATCAGAAAAAATTCAAGAAGATATCACCAGGTTGAGGGTAGTCATTGTCTTTTTGCATAATTCGGTTGTGAAGTCAGATTTGTAGTTCCAGGTTTGAAAATCATATTTTAAAGCAACATCTCATCAGATTTCATTTTTAGAGGTTTAGGGTTTTGAGAATTTCATGTCTAGATTTTGTTGTGTGGAATCACCATAAGATCACAACCAAGGAACGGATTCTTGTGACTATAGTTATGTGATCCATAACTCTATTGGTCATGTGGCACAGTTGTGCTATAACAAATACATGATGCATTCATATGTGACCCAAGTTTAATGTGGCTATGTTGTGATAGAAATGGAGGCACTCATATAATATAGTTAATTCATGTTGTATAATGTAGGTGTCAATCATCATTAGGTGCATTCAGGTTGTCTCAAGTTTAACAGGTTAGGATGTAATTATAGCATGATCAAAGAGTGATTACCTCTTGCTGCAATAAAGAGTCTATAACTCTGGTTGATATGTAGAGTGGTTGTGTTATATCAATTATGTAGTGCATTCAAGCACAACCCATGTTTAATGGGCTATTCTAGAGAGTGATCAAGATTTTCTAAACCTTATGAATGTTACTTGACATATATTTGCATAATCTCAAATTCCTTTAGAGGCTTTTGAAGTATCAATGTATCCTATATAGGGTTTAGAATGATTTCTTTAATAAAATAAATAAATAAATGATGTATTTTCCCTGTAATTAGATAATGTGGAGATCTCCTGAGAATGCTGACACACTATCCTCTTTGGCACTATTCATTACTCTAGCTACTAGGGTTTTGCATGTGACATCTTAATATCTTCATGACTGTGGCTTTTAAATAGATCTGAGTCTTTGCTTTAATCCCTTTCATGGTAACCCTTGAGTTCCATAATCCACCTTCAATCTCTTCTAAGAACGATGTCTTAAGCTAGACTGCATAGTATGCATATAAAGCAATTCCTTCATACCTGCCATTGTTCCAAACCACCACTCACTGCCTTGCTTAAAATGTTGCCTCCATAAACATAATAGCATGTTTTAAAATCATGGTTGCCAGTGATTGACCATTAAGGTCACCACTTTCATCATGAAGATACAATGAGATTTTTGTCTTAAGACTCAAGGCATTATGGAAGATAACATTGTGGGTGTTTGTTGTTAATGCGATTTGATTTTCTTGCACACATTTACCTTTGCTAACTTCCTTTAGGCGGGTATTTCACCCTGGTACAATCTCAAACAGCTCACTCACTATCACTTGAAGATTCCTTTCATGAGCATCCTTCTATAAAATCAAACTATGCCCTATAGACTTCCTACTTACTACAGGGGACTCATTGTTTCATGGTATTGTAGTTCTTAATATCCTTCAACCTTATTGACACTACTTCACAGTCCATAAGGTATTATTCACTATTCTCCCATCTTTGATGAGTCTCAAAATATTGCTCAAACATGCAATCCACTACCTCCATTATACATTAATGGCTAAGAAGAAACATTGAACCTATGATTACCACTGTTACTTTATTTGGACATTCATTCCTTGATTGCATTTGCCTTGTCTAACACTACCAAAAGCATTTGAAAAACCCTTAAGGTCAGCAAGGGGGTAAGGAAACTCACTGTTAAAATCTCCACTTTACTATGCAATGTTTGAGCTTTATTATCTTGTCACTGCTCAACCTCTTTTTGATTGTCACATCTCAAGTGACTGTCATTCTTCTTACCGTAGATTGCATTTACAAATTCCACTAAGCTACATAGTGTGCTTTTTATTGGCTACAATCTTTAGATTGCAAGATTTTTTTATTACCTCTAATGTCTCAATCTTTCTGGTATTGCAACCTTAGCTATAGTTATTGTTTATGTTTCTACGGAGGCCTAGGGTTTGTACCCTAATCATGCTCTTACCAATGCTTATGTTGTTTTTTATTAGGGCTCTCTCAATGTTGAGGGCCCTAAGGATAAGCTCGTCATAAGATGTGACACATTACATCTTTAACTAAGGATAAATCTGTATTGACATTAGAAATGATGATTCTGACTTGTTGCTCCTTAGGAATGGGTCACTTGCTCTTACTAGCTCGCTACCTCCATCGTTGTAGAAAGTTTGAGATCAAGTTCAATATTATGATTTTAGGAGTCTTAACGGTTGGAAATCATAGTAAAATCAGAATTTAATAAGTTTTGGAATTAGCATTTTAAAGTGTTTTTTGGGGTCATTAACTTCAGACTATCTTCTCTTTTGCAGGGGTGGTTGCATGCCAAATATTTTTGGTGTAAAATATAAGAATTATTAGATTATGTTACCTATCTATGAATAAAAATTATTGGAGTGTGAGTTTGATATTTTTTGAAGATCTAAATAGTCAAGCTTGGTAAAGAAAAATCATGTAAGATAATATTAGTCCAGAACAAAATGAAGAGACACTTGATAGATTGTGGGCTAGATTGAAAAGAAAGGGTGATGGGAAATGTTATTGTCCTTGCAGTAATTGCAAGGGCTTAAAGAAAAGTTGAATTTTAATCACAACAGCTGAGAAATATTGTAGGCAACCATGGTCACGTTGAAGGGGGGCATAGTTATCGTCCATTGGTAAGTTGTTCATTATATGTGTTTATATTGATTGAATTTGTAAATGTTTATATCATTTTAACATTTTATATATATATATATATATATATATATAATCACTTGATCATGATCATGGCTTATTTGTGTCTATCATTATTATAAAGGTGCAAGAGCTCTAGAGGCGAGATGATAATGGATTATCGCGACCACAGAGAATGTAGTTTCAAATGGATTGAACATGGGTGTGAATATAGAATGAAGTTAATGATCCTATGGAAGAAGATGATCATCTTGACTCTGATTGAAGATGATGGTACAAATACATTGATCCATGACACATTTAGTGGCAAAGTTGATCATGATGATCACAATGACTTTCATGATATTCATGATTTACCTGTACTTGAGAAGGCATATGAGCACCCTTATGAAGGCTCCCAAACAGCTCTTCTCTCTGTTGTATTGTTGTTGTTGAACTTGAAGGTTATGAATGGTTTATCAAACATAGCAATCTCACGGATGTTAAGGTATGTCATATATGTCATCCTTTTTCATCTATTTTAATTGTTGTTAGTTCATCACTAGTAAATAAAGGATGAAATATGTACCATTAATATTCTTTATATTAACAAATTATTTTTTGTTGTAGATTGATTGGTGAATTTTGTTACCACCATCAAATATTTTACCTCACTCATACCAAGATTTATCTAGCATTATGAAAGATATCAGAATGGAGTATCAAGCAATGATGCATGTCCCAATGATCGTATATATCATAAACAACGAGGGAATTTGCAACAAAATGCCGAATGTCATATCGGTGAATGTCGAACAAAATCAGCCAACAAAAGGTGTCACCATAGGGTTCTTCATTATATTCCCATTTATTCCACATACAACGATTATTTGGGTCGCAGCTTAGCGCAATTTATGGATTACCATGCACTAAATAGAAGTGGAGATGAAATTCCTCAAATGTCTACAGATGGTTCTGCATTTAGGGTCATGGAGGAAAAATAGCCACACTTTAAAGAAGAACCTCGTAATCTTAGGCTTTCATTGGTAGTGGACGGTGTCAATCCATTTGGAGAGTTGAGATCTATTTAGTCGATGTGGCCTGTTTTTGTTATCAACAATAACATTCCTCCATGGATGTCAATAAAGAGGGAGCACATAATGTTGTCAATGATTGTTCCAGGTATTTGTTTACATCAATTTTCTTTAATGTAGTAGCATCTCATTTGTCTTATTTGTTGCATAGTGACTTATATTTTTTTCATTCAATAGTCATGTACATTAATTTATATATATTGCAGTAAAATGGTTATAATAATTATGTAATGTTTATGTTCATTCAACTAGGTAAGTACCAAGTTAAAGATATGAATGTATATATCGAGCCTCTTATTGACGAGTTATTAAAGTTATGGAATGGTGTCACTATGTATGACATCTCTAGACTAATAGGACAAAGACAATTTCAATTCCATGCAATGCTTGTATGGACAATTGTTGATACTTGAGGCTAACATTTTGTGGTATGTTATAATGTTTAGTACACTTTAACAATATTTAATTTGATGAAGTGGAGAAATATCATGCATGTTTTCAAAATAATCTATTCATTATATATAATTAAAAAAATTGACATATTTAATCCAATTATATATATGATCTTCGCAGTCTTCAAACAAGGAAAATTTGCATGTCAATTTGTGGTCCAAAGATGAAATCCACGTCATTCAACAAAGTTTAGGAAAGTAGGTGTTTAATGGTAGAACTTCCTCCATAGAAATCATAAGTATCAAACTACTAAAAAACATATTTTCAATGTGAAAGAAGATACTACATCAAAACCACGAAGAATGACACTTCGCCTATGGAAGTTGGAATATAATAGAATTAATCGTCAAGGTTATACATCAGATCAAATTGTTTATCTATCATATATGATATGTTTTGAATTTATATTTTTATATTGTGTTGTGTTTACTCATGTTGTAATTGACAATGATTGTCGTTGTTTATTTGTTTAACTTATATGCTTCATGAAGGTCATCAAGGCATTAATGGCCAGCTTCCATAGGGATTGAAAAGTTATCCTAGACAATTTAGTAGGTTGCCCTACTATGAGTAGCTACAAATTGTGCATTTGTTTGATATGATGCATATCAGAAAGAATGTAATAGAAACATTATGGAAAATATTGGATGGAAGGCATGACAAAGAAAAAAATGTCAAAATTTGCAGTGACATTTAGGAAGCCAATCATGCAATGAAAAATGTCATTCAATTAAATAGCGATGGAGACCAAATTAATATAAGTGTCCTTCCTTGGTTATTAACAGAGAAGCAAAGCAATACTATAAAAGAAGTCATACGAAAAATTTGATTTCCCACAAGATTTGCTGCGAACATAAACAATATAATAACAAAGAAAGGTGAATTTGGGTCAGGGATGAAAACACATGATTGGCGTACCTTCATTAAGGTAATTATTCTGGTATATTATATACACTTGTATAATGCATGTACTTTTTAGTGTATTATGTTTACTACTTTTGGAAAAATAATAAAAAGATCATTTTATAATTGTTACAGTGCGTTCTACCTCTATCTCTCCCAAACAACTTTGACAACAATGTCAAGCAAGTTATATATGATATTGGAAAATACATAAGGTAAGTAGCGAGATTTGTTCAATTCGTTGTATACATGTTATAATTGCCATTTTTTTTACTTGTTATATAATATACTGTATATTTTTTTTAGATCTTGTTAATATATTTGCGCCTTGAATCACTTATAGATGGCTGTTATCTAAAGAAATCCATAAAGAAGATATAAATTATTGGAAGAGAAAAAATCCTTGTCTAATGTGTAAAGTGCAAAAGTTTCTACCTTCAACATTTTTCAATGCACAAGAACACTACCTCATACACCAGGTTGAGGAGATTGAATTGTGTGGACCTCTGCACACAAGGTAAATGTGGATGGTTGAGAGGCACTTGAAATTTTTGAAGGTTTTGGTTAGACAAAGAGCACATCCTGAGGGTTCTATGGTGGAGGGATATATGGTATACCATACCATGGTGTACATTAGTGAATATCTTCCTAAGTTTGTAGCAAAGATCCATGTAGATCGCATTTGGGATCCCAACTCCATTAACAAATTTGAAGGGGAGTACCTGATGGGGAAAGGTAGATTGAGGAAAGTGAGAGGTAATTATAAGATGGTCATGAAGATTAATTGGAATACATTTTACATATGGTTTTTATGTATATTGTACTAATTTAATTTTTAATCTTCAATATACATCAATTATAAATCAAGGTAATATACTGTGGTATTTAACTAATTATATGTCGTTTGTGAATTTCAACTTTTTTTGATATAGTTGGTCGAGAGTGTGATGCACTACATTTGTATGTCGCCAACAATCTTGATTGGATGATGGTATGGATTGAATGATGTCAACAATTTGGTCGTGCATTAACATGGGAAGGTGTGGCTTCATTGGTTAAAGAAGCTCATCGTAATGGAGATTCCAATGTTACACAAAGGGAAATTGATTTGCTTATATGGTTTAAGAGATAAACAGGTACGTATAAATATATTAATCACCCATATTATTTAATTATTTTCAAGTATATTGATGTATATATATGTTGAGATTGTTTTCTTTGCATACATTTGGCCAAGAATAAATATTTTTATCAACTAACGATATTGCAATAATTTTTACATGTTTGACATATTGCCGGTGAAACACCACAACGCTATGTGGTGAAATGGTCATAAATTTTGAATCAAAATTTTGGATGACATGAAGAAAACTTGTGATTTTGGTATAACTGCAGTCTTTCAAGTGACTAATGTTTCTTCTAGAAGCGACATACATCCAGAAGTCTTAGAAAATCGATACTATGGGATTTTGGATGATATACTTGAGTGTGACTTTAAGTCCTTCAGATTAATTTTGTTCATCGTCCTATGGTACAGGCTACGATTAAATGAAAATGATCCCAAGAGAACTGTTATTAAACATGATAATGGATTTACTATGGTTAATACAAGGTCGATCGGCGAGAGGCTGGAAATAGGCCATATTCTTCAAACCAATGTGGCGGAGTATTTTTACTCACGAATTTCTAGGTAAGCGGGTTTAGTCATTTTGTTAGATATGATCCAAAGAGGAAGGCTGGTAAGTATAATGTGGTGGAAAGAAGATACTGAAGAACTAGAAGATGATGTAGATGATGATCAGGATCAACAGTTAGTTTATGATATCCCTGACGAAGATGTCGAAAAGGAGGAACTAGATCATGATGATGTAGGAGTTAATGTTCATGAAGATGATATCCGTGTGGATGATGACATTATTGAAACTAATATTGATGACGATGATGATGATATGACCAATCCTTATAATGTCGAATCTGGATTGGATGATACAAACAAAGAGTTGGATGAAGAAGAAGATCAATGACATTGAAATGTATAAGTTATGCGATTATATTATCTATTTGATATTAATTTTTGATAGAATTATATTTTTAATTTTTATGCAATTACATAATTAATTTAATGATGTACTTTTTAATGTTTGAAAGATCAAAAAATTAAAACATTTCAATAGTGATGTTAACAACCTTGAAATTAGTGTGTTTTATGTTTCATGTGATCATAAAAGATTAAAAAGTTAGTTGCAGAGGTGGTTGTTCAGTGGTTGACATGTAAAGTCCTTTAAAAGGAATAAAGTGATCATTGTAATGGTTGTTGATGGTTTAGGATTTAAAGTACAAGCTCTTGACATTCAAAAATCTTAGTTTTTCTTCAAAATTTTTATATTTTTCCTGTTATGCAGCACTATACGGTCACATGCAGCCATATTTTAATGTGAAATCAATTCTATGTCGTGAAGATATGTGTTAGCTTTGATTTGAATCTGATTTGAGGGCTTAAGGCGTTGATTTGAGTTAGAAAGCCTCATTTCTTTGCATACAGCCCGGTTACTCTATTTTTGAGGGTTTTGTAGTCCAAACATGATATAAAGGGGCTCTTACACTTTTTGTGATTATTGTAGCTTGTGTAAGAGGCCCCATGGATACTTTTGTAATTGTAGGATGCATGAATAGGGCATAGGATGAGAAATAAAGAAGGTATAGTTGTTGTCCTTAATAGTTTTGTGAAGAAAAGCATGTGAAATGAGAGGTTCAAGCCTAGGTTTCAACAAAACATGTATGGGAGATCTAATTTTATGAATTTTTATTCATGTGTAGACCTAATGGGTTGTTTCTGAACACTTAATATAAATGATATACATACACACACATGCGCATATATATATATATATATATATATATATATGTATATGTATATGTATATGTATATGTATATGTATGTATGTATGTATGTATTATTGTGTGTGTATATCTTATTTTAAATGTATCATAGTACAATTCTTGGATGCTCTCCTAGAACAATAAATGCAAAGTGTGAAATACAAAAGAGCATATATGGTTTTGTGGTGTTATAGATACAACATATCCATAAATTAATGTAATTGAAATTCTAAAGTCTTCAACACATATAATATGAAATCGATCAAACTATTAAAACTACATAAAAGAAATAAATAGAAATAAGTAAATGCATATGTATGTGTATTTGTAAATGTAAGTGTAAAAATAGAAATAGAATAATAAATTATAAAAATACAAAAGGAAGGTTTAGAGTTTAGAGTGGGAGAGATAGAGGGGTAGAGGGTTTAAGGGTTTTAGAGTTTAAGGTTAATGGTTTAGGGTTTAGGGTTAAAGGTAGAGATTGTTGGTTTGTTTTCTTGTAACGGGTTGGTCTTCCTGAAATCTACCTATGCAGGATTTCCAATTCCAGTAAAGAACCTTCGAGGACACTGGATGGCCGGCGAAAGGACTTTAAAAAGCCTCCTACACTTTGGGCTCTATAAGACCCGGGAAGGTGATCCCTTAATGTGTTTACAACCTCTACACCAATATCATAAACAACATTAACACATAAAAGATAATCCCATTGAATAGCTCAACACAATAGGATAATATCGAATAAAATTGGTTGTTCACCGATAATATCAACTATGTGGAGCATGAGATAACTACAAGACAATCCATAGTAAAATATAGTCATTAATTTGCAACTTGTAGCAAGCTCTAGGAAAAGACAAACAATTATTGAACTACACAAATAAGTACAACTTAGATCAGTGCCATATATCCGTGCGGGAGTCAAATTCATGGCATCTAAAGGTTTATGACAGATTTAATACATAACATATAAGATCACGACAATGTTGCATTACAATTTCATGCGATTATGCATTCTCACCCCAATACTACTTATCAAATCCTTATACATAACATATCGGCCTATAATCCCATTCAAGCATTTTAATTAATTCCTTGAATTAAAGCTAAAATAAGGATTATACACACTATAACAGTGAGATGAATGAAACAACCCTTAGTCATCTTATTCAAAATTCGGATATGCATGTATAGTGGAGAGACATGAGTTTGAATTGATCATTTCAACTCAAATGATAGTACTATTATACAACATTAAATCCCCATGAATTCAAAATCGATTATAGAATAACTCAGAATCTAAATTGTATTTCTCTCTAAAACCATTGGAATTTACAATTTTCTTTGCAACTTCACCTAGACTCGACCAAAAATTATCTAACTTGCTAACCCGTACTTTTGGCCTTAAAATCCTTCTTATAGAAAATGAAGGAGCAAACAAGCATCGGGCTAGAAAGTACACATGTCACCAGCCAAATGAAGCATTTGGTGATATTCCAAAAATCATTACAATAGCCATCACCCTAGAGAATATTCCCGTTCATCATGTCAGCTGAGGAAAATTGAGGCAACAACAAAAAACCACAAGAAATCCACGCTGAGACTGCCATCAAAGCAAAACCGAAGGCCGTTGTAACCGCAACATCTGATTTACCACTCGTTAGTAATTCATTCTTTTATTCCTTCTCAGTCAAATATTTATTTACCCACCCCTGATATTGTTCATCAGTCGGCTAGTCAAAATTAATTACCTCATTCACCTTGGCATTATAAGGTGTGTATTTTACTACTACCTGATTTGCATCTCTTTCAAAAGATTCCAAAAAATGAGCTAGTACTAATGATTTTAAACATACAGCTCACCACCAAGTCATAATCTAATTCATCACAAATTAATCTAATTTGATCATTGATGACCTCACCTTCCTGAGCCTACCACTGTTGGAATGACCTGATTTTCCCCTGCTCATCAATTATATCAGGTAACAATGTGTTACCCCAATCATTGAAATTCTTCACCAATTCCCTAATCTTCCTACTCAAGTCATTTGGTAAGGTTTGAAAACCTTGCATTGATTTTACTAACACTTGAGTAGGCTTTAATGATTGGGGCCTATTGTTTCTATCAAACCTTGAGGCCTTATACATGACATCCAGATCACTGGCCCTAGGGATCCAATTTTCAATCAATGGTATCACTACCTCCTGATCCCTATCAATATTCTTTATTTCATCTAATAACAAAGAATATAAATAATGTATAGATAGCAATTTATTATCAACATTTTCATTCAAATGCCTTAAAACAGTGGTAACAATATCTTTTTGCTTGAAAGAGATCCCTCGTCACTTACCCTCAAAGATGCCTATAACTCATCAATTCTTTGCAAGAGCTACTTCTTTGTAGGATCAACAGAGCACTATGTTTCTTCATCAATTTCCTCTAAAGAAGGGGTGAAGGTAGGATTCTAACTGAGAGACGCTGGTGTGGAAACAATTGGAGAAGCAAGAGACACTGACCCTGCTGTGGAAGGTAATGTACTAGTCCTTGGAGCACTTGATATCTCCCCAATCTGTCTATACTTGAACCTTTCCACCTCAGTTTGCAACTCAACATTCCTCTGTTGTGTCTTGTTGTATTCTTCAATCAAAAGTTTATACTTCTCCATTAGGCTTTTCTTTTTAGCCTCCTCCCTTTCAACAGTCTTTTGGGCCAATTTGGCCACATTCATAGTTAAACTAGTGGCCTCGGTGGTTGAGGTCTCTGAAGCTCTCTTTATTATTAATCCCCCTCTGAAATTTGGATTAATGTCTGTAATATTTGGCTTTCTTCCTTATGGGGCCAATGCCCAAATTGCCAAGGTTTCATACTCTTCACTGAATGCAGAATCTTGAAGTGCTGCCTTGACTTCTTCTTTAGATTCTTGCAAGGGATGCTTGGACTTCATAATAGTATTAAAGGCCACTGCATCTGCAATGTCCCATTCAGGTAGAATCAATACACCAGCCTAACTCACCAATTTTCTTACTTCCTCAAGAGTGATTTTCTTAAATTCTTCCATTAATTCAGCTTTCACTTCCTCATCATTCTCTTGGTCTGACCTGTCAGGTCTTAGTTCTCTTCTCTCCTTACATTTATTTTGATATTCTTCAAACTTCATCCTCCATACCAATTGCAAGAATACATGAGTCCTTACAAATGCATTGTCGTCTAGAAACTCCTTACATGCTTCCATTCTTGCATCTTGTACACTTTTTCCTTTCATATCTAAATCAAATAAAGCCAATTCAGCTAGCCTAGGAGGGGAAGGCATACCAACCTGCATGTCCTAATCAGTAACAATAATTTCATCCATCAAACTCTCTTGTGGTTGATCAGTTCTTTGCCTTTTAGGGCTTGGCTTAGATGGTGGTGATGGGGGACTATCTTCTGGTGATGACTCTAAATCAATGATCTTAATTTCCCCAGGAACTTTGAATTTTGGACCTGGTTGTGAAGGAAACTTCATAATTTGCTTCCCCTTTCTATCCACTTCTTCCTCATCAATGCTGCTATCCTTTTTTCTCCTGTAAATGGGCCACTTTTCTATAGGCTGGTATGTTGGCCTTGTTTCAAATGGTTTGGCACCTTGTTCTTGTACACCTAGACTTAGCTCTAAGTTTACTTTTTTGGTTCTCAAAGTTCCCATAATCTCTTTGAAGTTCTCCATCAGACAATCAATTTTCTTATGATGGGGACTGAACTCCAACAGTGGATCATATTTCGGATCCATGTTGTGCACAATATCTAATAGTTTATCATAAGCTATCCATTTCTCCTTGTTCAAATCCTGCTTATTTAGGTCGAACTCATTTTTTATCAGGTCCTCAGGAAAGTTGAACTCATGCACAAACTTTCCAGCCTTTATTCTTTGTCTAAAAAGGGTAAAGAAACCCTTAGGATCATGCTACCGCTTTGGACCACATCTCAAATGATAATCCTCAAAGAATTTCTCAAAGTGCACCCAACCTCCTTTTGAAAAGGAAAAATCAGATACCACTGTATAATCAGGGAAAAATGTTCCCTTACCCCTCCCTATGAGGTTGTCCTCATGGATGCAACCTATCTGCCACATAACTACTGCAAACCCCACTATTGGTGGCACATTGTATGGTAGTATATGATGGGCTCCTTGAAAACCATATACCCTCAAAACAGTGCTGACTGGGTATGGGATAATGTCACCCCAGTTATGGCTGACTTTTAATTCTAGCTTCCTCACCTTTGGCCTGAGGAAATCATGTAATTCCTCAAGAATTCTAGGTACATTCACCATCAATCTAGCCCTCAATC